>APFE030861307.1:1516-38499 GCA_000404065.3 Pinus taeda
CAATGGAAAACCCTTAACATTCCAAAACCTAACCCTAGAAGATGAAACACCAAACTGTGGGCCCCGTTTGGGTAAATTGGTACATCAACTTCCCGGGGTCGTAACTTTGACATACGATCTCTGTTTTATGTGTACAATAGCTTGTTAGAAAGATCTATCCAAGCACTACCACTTGTGGAAAGGAAACATCGGTCCAAGGACCCATGTTGCCCCCAGATTTCCCAAAAAATGTCGTTTAGGGCCTCAAAATAGCTCCAGAAGTTTAGGACTCGAAAAACTACTAAAAATAGTAAGTTGTGCTACAATTTAGGAAACTAAAAAGAATGAAAGGGACAGTTGTAGGGGTCCAAATTGGATAGGTGGGTGGCCACCAACATCCACCTGGATCAGAGCTTTTCTATAGAGAATATTTGTTTTGTTTATGATACCTTTCATTTGACTGATATAAAACAAATTCCCACTAAAGGTTGTTTTTTATCAAAATTTGTAAGGTTGAAACTAGTATCATTTTCAGGTTTATAGTCTTTGACTGTACCTTTCAATAATAATGACCAATTTTCTAAATCAGTTCTATTTATACAAGCCAAGAAAAAACAAAATCTAAAAGAAATACTTATCTTTTTCATGAATTCCAAATTCAACCATTTACAACTGGTTTTATTATCAAAATAAAGGAAAAGCTAATTTACAAAAATAGAAGAATGATCTCCTATGGAAAGAATTTTTTGAGGATCTACCTATTAACAAGTAAAGATTCTCTCTTTTCATGTTAAATCCTGTAACATAAAAGTAGATGGACCTATGATTTCTGCAATTTGGAAAGGGTCAAGCCACATTCATTGGAATTTTGTATGTTTTCCCTTTTCCTTGTGAGCCTTATCCCATTTTAAAACTAAATCTCCAATTTGAAAGTCCTTTCTGGATATCATGTTTGAATCGAAAGAAGCTTTTACTAATTCTTGGTGACGAGCATGAGTTATTTTAGCCTGTTCTCGTTGCTCTTCTATCTTAAGAATTTGCAGCTCCCTTAGTTGTAAGGAAGAAGTTGGTGTTTTGTCAATAAATTGAACTAAGGCCAAAGAGGGAATCGCTAGATGAGTTGGAAGGACCACTTCTTTCCCATAAACTAAATTAAAGGGAGAAGTGCCAATGGAGGCTTTCTGCGTTATTCGGTCTGCCCATAGAGCATACATTAAAGATTTGTGCCAATTCTTATGATTTTGATCGATGGTTCGCTTGATGATTCTGATTAAGTTTTTATTTGTTGATTCAGCTAATCCATTCCCCTGTGGGTAATAATTGGCAGAGTATTTAAGTTTAAAACCTGTTTTAAATTCCGTCAAAGCATTACCAGAGAAATACTATACATTATCAAACATTAAAGCAGAGGGTAAACCAAACCTGGTGATTATGAACTGATCTATGAAATCAATGATGTGTTTGGAATTAGCTGTCTTGAGAGGAACTGCTTCTACCCATTTAGTAAAGTAATTTGTAGCTGTAAGGATATACCTATGCTGTTTAGAAGAGTGAGGAACGATCTCACCTATTATATCCAATCCCCATTGATCAAAAGGTTGATCGATATTGACTGATTGCAAAGGAAACGATGGTTTCTTTTGTCTTCGTGCTGTAGTTTGACAAACTTGACATTTCCTTACGTAGCTATGTGCATATTTGAATAGTGTAGGCCAATAACACCCTGCATGCAGGATTTTATGTGTTGTAGCATCTCTAGCATAATGTCCACCTGCTGGTCCATCATGGAGTTCCTGCAACACCTTTTCAACTTTAGATTTCTCAAGACATCTAAGGAGCACAAAATCATAATTCATCCTAAAAAGTACATCGTTCACGAGCTGATATTGTTTAGCCTTCAATATTAGGGCTCTTTTCTTTGTATAATCTAGGTTTGAAGGAGGATATTCATTTTTTAGATAAAATATAATATCAGCATATAATGATTCAATATTTTTTAGGCTTACCTCATACATCTGTACTTGTGCAAATGATATTTCAGAAATAAACGATGCTCCAACCAGCATTTTGCAAAAGTCTTAACCTTTTACAATATTTGCTGGTTTGATTTCAGCGTCGTATTCTTGTAAGGCAGTAACCCAATTTGCTCTTTTCTCACCCACGTCCTTTTGTACTAAGAGATTTCTTACCATTGGAAATGGTACTATGATTTTTGTATGGGTTTTAAGCAGAAAGGGTCTGAAATGTTTGATCGCTTTGAAAATAGCATAAGCTTGTTTCTTGACGTCGGAATAATTTAATTCAGCCCCTTGTAGATTTGAACTGAAAAAGGCAATTGGGGCTTCCGCCTTGTCTTGATTTGCTTGAGTGATTATCGTAGCATATGATCTATCAGAGGAAAATGTATACAAAATGAAAGGATCAGAGAAATTTGGAGTTGCTAAAGATGGAGCGTTTACAATTGCCTGTTTAATCAGATTGAATGCTTCATATTCCTTTTGGCCCCATTTGAAGATTGAATTCTTTTTAGTCATTACTTGTAAGGGAGATATGATCCTTGAAAAGTCTGGAACAAATCCATTTACAAAATTAATCTGGCCAAGGAAGGATTGCATAGCTTTCCTATTGCGAGGCAAGGGTATTTCAGAAATCTCCTTGATTCTGTCTGGATCAATATGGATTCTAGATTTTGACACTATAAATCCAAGAAGTTTTCCTTCACTTAATGAAAAAAAGGACTTTTTTGGATTAAGTGAAATTCCATACCTTTGGCAATGTTGGAAAATCTGTTTTAAATCTTTGAGATGATTACCTCATTATTTGGAATATATAGTTATATCATCCAAGTAGATTACTACTGATTTGTTTACTAATCCCTTAAATGCAATGTCCATGGCCCTTTGAAATGTGGTGCTAGCATTGATTAGACTGAAAGGCATATTTTGATATGCATAAGTAACCCATTTGGTTATGAACGTGGTCTTTAATTGATCGTCGGGATGGACCAAAACTTGGTTGTAGCCGAAGAAACCATCCAAGAAGGACATTAATTCTAATCATGCAATTGCTTGTAATATTTGCTCCATGGGAGGAAAAGGAAAATTATATTTTTGGCAAGTTTTTTTAAGATTTCGAAAGTCAATGTAAATTCTAATGTCTCTGTTTTTCTTTCTAATGGGAACCATATTGGAAACTTATATAGAATGTAGAACGGGAAAAATGATTTTGGCTTTCAATAATCTATTGAGCTCAGATTTGATCTGGTTCTCCATATTAGGATGGATCTTTCTCAGCTTTTGTTGGACAGGGTTTTTATCATTTATCATTGGGATAGTATGATAAATAATAGAAGTGTCATAAGTCTTAAGTTCATCATAGTTCCATGCAAAGACACTTTTGTATTTTTTTAGGAGACGAATGTATGCCAATGTTTCTTTAGGAGCTAGGCTAAGACCTAGGTTGATATTCTGCGGCTTGGTATCAGTTCCTAGATTTACTAATTCATAGTTCAGAGTTGAACTTTGAAGTTTTGAATTGGTAGATCTTTTGAATCGGTCTTTCAAATCATATAGGTCTTCCAATTTGACTACTGATTTTGGCATAGCATTATTAGTGCTATCTTGTTGCAATTGTTTGTCATGTTGGTCCTTATCAATTATCTGATTAGTGTAAGATCCCTCTGATGTGAGGAAGCTTACAATATCAGAATCATCATTGAAAATTCTCCAATTGGTAATGTTATCAGGAATCGAGGGTCTAAAGATCAATTTGATGGAGAATCTGTCTGGGCTATAGTCTTCTGAGGGAATGAGCTTGGAAGCTACGTTTTCCAAGAGTTCAGCACTGGCATTTTGGAGTTTGGGAATTGTTGAAATACTGAATGCTATAAAATGTTCAGTCAGATCTTGTACTAAAGATTGATAATGCTTTAAATGACTTGATAGACAATGTATAGTGTTTCGTACCTGTCTGATGACAATTTTAGAATCTCCGAAGACTTGTAGATACTTGATATCTAATTTGATTGCTTTGTATAATCCTTGGACTAAAGCTTCATATTCTGCAATATTATTGGTGCAATGGAACTCGATTCTACAAGTTAGCATAGTTTTGTTTCCCTCTGGAATAACTAATACGCATCCTGCTCCTGCTCCCTTGTTAGACTTAGAACCATAAAAAAATAACTTCCAAAATAAAGATTTATTTACAAGACTATCTATAAAATTAACACATTTAGAACTATCTGTTTGAGAAAAATTTTCTAATAGAGATAAAATAGAATGTTCTAAATAAGGTGAAGTATGAGCATTAAAATTTCCTAAGAAAGAGTCGACAGATAGTCTTGTAAATAGAGATTTATTTACAAGACTATATATAAAATTAACACATTTAGAACTATTTGTTTGAGAAAAATTTTCTACTAGAGATAAAACAGAATGTTCTAAATAAGGCGAAGTATGAGCATTAAAATTTCCTAAGAAAGAGTCAACAAAATAGTTGTCAATTATATTATTGTTGTATGCTACAGGTTCATTTTCTCCTTCCAATTCTATTACTATGTATTTTTGATGTCTTTCTTGCTCAACCTTTATCTGATTTGGTTTACCATTGTAAGGGAGCCACATATGCGACCAGTTGGTTGCAAAGTATCCATGAAGCTTTTCAGACCAATTTCTGCTAAGAATTAAGCCATAAAATTCTGGAATATCTGCAACTAAAATATCAATAACTTGCCATATCTTTGGGTTATATGACAGCCTTATGGTAACCTGATTTAGTTCACTGATCACTTCAACCTGTGACTAGTCCAGCTGAACTATGCGTACTGCAGATTTTTGAGGTTGGACGTTCAACTTTGCACATACCGATTTAGGTAAGATATTAGATGAAGCTCCTGAATCTATTAAACAATTATGATTTTTTTTTTTGAAAACTTCATAAGTAAGAAGAAATGGGGGAGTATGAGATCTTGACCTTCCTCCAATTAGAGTGATATCATTTGGATCAACTTTATTAGTCACATTAGTTGGAGGTCTTCCCATCTCGTGAGAAGCTTGTGAGATTACAGCAACAGGCAGAGGTGCAACAGGGATTGCGTGTAACTCTTTCAAAAGTAGCTTTTGTTGATGTTTTAACTTGCTCAATTCATAAAAAGTAATGTTAGCCCTAGTCTTCTTCATGTCTTCTTTGATATTATACTCCATCTCATTAGAAACAATCAATTTTTTAGATGGAGTTGGTGAACTTGTTTGGATTGGGCTTGTTTGAGTCGCTTTGGGTGACATTTTCTTACCTGCGACTTTATCCTTAGACATTGAGCTTGCGCTCTTCGACTTAGGATTAGGTTGTGGAGGATCAAGTTGATTTCTATGTATAGTACTGACTGGTGATGCCTCTTGATCCTCTTCATCTGGGAGGATGAAATCCCAAATGCCTTATACTTCTACAACTTCTTCTTCATCAGTAGGCTCTTCATTAGAAACTTCCTCTTCTTCTTCTTCTGACTCAGCATTTGTGATAGCATTGGGAGCCTTTGAATCAGTCGAAGGATTTCTTCTATAAGGCTTGTAAGGATTTTTAGAAGAAGTCTCTGCTACTTGTTTCTTAATGTCAACCATTTCGTTAGACATGGTTTTCAAAACTTTCTACAATCCTTCTAAATCAAATGGGTCTTTCGATTATTTTTTCTTCGGATCTTCTTTAAAATTAACCTCCTTAGATTTTCGTTCATCAATGGTCTTTTTATTTTCTAAGGCTATTATATGTTTCACTACCGCTATTGCTTCCTTCATATTGTTAGCTAAAGTTGTTTTGTTAGCCCTATCAACAAAGATTTCTATGTTTGATGGTAGAGCAGATATGCACCATTCATTTCGAACTTCTTCGCTAGGCTTGGAAGTGGTAGGAATTTTGTTCAAAATTTTATTGAAACGTGAGTTAAAATCTTTGATAGGTTCCTTCAATTCAGCCCTAAGATTAGAAAGGTCATTGATCAGTGTCGCAGTAGACCTGTCATCACCGAACTTAGTCAAGAATTGCTCTTGGAAAATATCCCAACTAGTGATAGATTCGGATGGTAGTGAGAAATACCATGATTCGGCTGCTCCTTGCAATGTGTAAGGAAAGAGCTGGACAATGGTGTCTTCATTAGTAACCCCATTGAGATTTATAGATAACATAAATTTGTTTATATGTTATTCTACTAACATGCCTACTTTAGGATTAAACTTAGGTAGCCATTTTTCAGGATGGGCCAGTATTTGACTCAAAGGCATAGGCATTAAGACTGCCCCTATGTTATTCCATGGAGTTTGGGCCATCGTTGAACTACTAACAGATGAAGGGCAAAAGATATTCATTGTGGCTGGGAAGATGAGGGTATTATAGTTCCAGATGGTTGAGAAGCAGATGTTGAAGTTCCAGTGGTTTGGTGGACAATAATTTGAAGTGGAGGGGTGGATGGTTGACTTCATGGTGGAGAGGTTGAGATGGATGATGATGACGAAAGAGTCTCACTATCAAACCCTTTAGGTGATTTCCTTGTTCTTTTCGTTGTAGGTAGAGGTAACTTAGTTGGTTCGATACCAAACTTTTCACTTTGCAATATAGTAAGAGGATGAGAAGGGTTATATTGCTAAGTCACACTACCTTGAGATTTTTAAGATTTTTGGGGTGATATAGAAAATCATTGAAGTTTATGGGATCAAAGATTCAACTTCAAGAGGTTCAATAGTAGATTTCTATGAAATGTTCGGGTTTGTAGTAGTGGTTATTGTTTTATCGACTTCTTGCACAAGATTTAGAGATTCTAAATGCGATGGAGAAGTTAGGGGAGATGGTGAGGACGATTTACTCTCAGAATGGTATTTATATTTAGATTTACTTTCCATTCACAGTTCATGGCCCTCCTTCTAGTGCGAAATATGTTGAAGCCTCGAAAATCGGGTCTACAACAAGGGGGATACCCACCTAGTCCTGACCTTGGTTACCAGCTCCTTTTTCATTTGGTATAGTGGGTCCAACTGGGGATATGGGACCAGTTTCCCAATTTATGTGTGTGTGTGTGTTGAGAATTGATATTTCCTTCCTAATAATTTCTAAATGCTTTTATTCTAAATCTAATTCATCAACATGCAATTGTATTCTAATGAATAGAATATCTAACTCTAAAAACTAACTTGGGATTTAATCTTTCAGTTATGCGATCTAAAATAATTTCTAATGGCAATTGGTAATAAAGATCATTCAATTGCTATGAGAAAAGAATTCAATAAAGATAAACCGTTTCGTATAAAAAGTTAGATGAAAAATTGTGAAAATCATATCGCATAATAAGTCACTCATATATTAAGAATAAATAGAATAGCTATCACCGTACAAAAGTGCAATTTCAGTAGTAGATATTAAACACAAATATCAATAAATATTGTTCCATTCATTCATCAAAACCTCCTCGGAGGGTGCAGAAGTGCATGTTCTGAGGACAACTTTTTGACAAATTTTAGGACCCTTCTCTAAATGCATGAGAAGGGTTAAAATACTACTAGCTAAATCTAAAAATAGTTTATTACAAAAATGTAGGAGGCGGTTTAAATGACCATCCTCATTTCAGTCAAAAATAAAGCAAAACTAAAACTAAAACTGAATCAAAAACTAAAACTAGCAATTAACTATCTATGTATATGTTCCTTGTAGTCGCAAGCATCTAGCATTGGCTTGAGGAGAGTTGGTTGGCCGACCTTCAACTTTAGCTGTCCTGTGAAAACAGAATCGGCAAGTGGTGGCACCATCTTCTCGACAGAGCTAGTGATACATTTGAGAGTCATGCAGTAGTTGTTTGGTTTTACCAAGTACTTCCAGTAAGAATCCCAATTCAACTTGGTTAACCTTTTGATGGACTCTACCTTTTCTTGACCCTTTTGTCTCCAGCTTGTCTGTAGATGTTGTACATTTGGCAGAAATTTACATACCACTTAAGGATATCCCTGATCGATACCACTAATTTTTAGAGCTTGGGTTTTGCCTTTAGCCTTTAGCACTTTTTCCTACAATTTTCCGGGTTTACAGGCGACTGAGTGATCAGAGGCTTTCCTTGTCAAGGGGTTGTGCCCAGTGATGACACTAATTTTGCATCAAAAACTGCCTTTGTTTCTCGATCCGGGCTTCCCTGGTGCTATTTTCACCTCTTGCGCGCTTTTTTGTTAGAGGATATAAACCTTAAATTTTGTGGAAAGAATGACTCCATGAGTTCTTGATTTTGAGTTTTAAATTGTTTGTCCGTTATGTTAGCACTATCCAGTACCCATTTGACCATGTCTGTGTATGGAAGAATTTTGGGCCTCGCCGCTATATGGTGCAAGAATGAACATGCTAGTTCTGTAATCGACGCCTCAGATGACCCGTGTGAATCTGCAGTCGTTGTAACCTCCATTACTCTAGGATTTTCTTCCTCGAGTAGGTTGTGCATGCCTTCCTAAGTAGTAACATTGGCATCTCTGTTATAGGTGGTGTCTGTGTATAAGGGTGTCATTTCTTTGTCTTCAGAACTCAGAGCTTTTCCCTTCTTTTCCATCATATTTTGAACACTGCTATGTATACTTTTCTGCTTTTCACTCCTCCAATTTACAAGTAAGGAAAGAGTAATGATAAGAAATAAGGTGATGGGAAAACTTTAAATGTCGAAATCATATAAAATATATCACCCTATGTGAAATGGCCCTTCGATTAGATCAAAACCATATTTCATTAATGATTACCAACTAACTCATTAAATTAACATTAATGCACATTACTGGGCATCGGTTTATGGAAAAGATTTTTCGAACAATGAGCCCTGCAGATCTGCAATAAGGCAATTTTGCTATTTACTTCGCAATATCTCAGATCGCAATATCATTGATCCATTGCATGTGACAATCATCCATTACCATATGTTTTCTGTGAAATGTGATTTGCGAGACGTGCCATCGCATATTGGTGGTTTGAGGTATTTCACCTTAAGTGATATTTGAGGCATATGAAGAATTGTGATGCAATGAGTGTCTTTAGTGCGTGATTTCGCATCATGATTTCGCAATCTTAGGATTCTGTTTATAGGATGGCATTCATTACCTTTTCGTGATATGTTACTTTTTATTGAGAGAACGATTTTGTTCGAACTTATCATAAAATTAAGTCTTTTCAGATTTTTCGGGTATTCTCCTAAGTTTATGATAGTAAGATTTATTCAAAAAGGGAATACAAGTACTTAAATTTATTTTTATTTTATTTTTATTTTATTTTTATTTATTTATTTATTTTTTTCGCTAAAGGGTCTCCACTTATTTAGTATTAGTAATAAAACTAAATAAGAAGGGGGTTGCTACTGGCCACAACACCACCCCTCTGCCATATTCCAAGCATGAATATGGGATCTCGTGGGATAAACCAATATAGGACCAAACTAGGGCTTCTAGAGGCCAAACCACCTCAACCCTCAACCAAAATGATTCCACCTCCATGGTTGGACATCACTAAAACCACCCAGATCAGTCTCTACCCAAGCTATCCAACACTCCAGGAACTAGTAATTCAACCCACAACCTTCCAGGGATATAGAGCGTTTGTCCAACTCGGCTCCAAGGACTAGTAACTCAACCCACCAAGGGCTCCAAAGTGTTTGTCCCAACCTAGGATCCAGGACTAGTAACTCAATGCAGGTTGTTCGAGGGCTTTGAGAGTGTTTATTCCAACCCACAACCATAAGGAATTATGAGCACCAATCAAAAATAAAATAGGTGGAAAAAACCCACAACAAAATGTCTATCAAGGAAATGGAAAGGCAAGGCTAAAGGCACTATCAATCCAGGAAAAACTCTATGCTAATGACAACACATAACTATAAAATCACATGCATATACCATTCATCCATAAATCAACAAGGAAACCACACATGCAACCTATTACCAGTAAAGAAATCCAGTAGTAGATGTTGATCCAACTATTCCCTTGTGCTTTCCTACTTTCATTTTCCTTCTTCCTCCAAATCTAATATATGCCAAATTTCTCCAAGAATGATCCAAGAATACTCTAAGTGTGCAAGAGTATGAGATAATGAGAGAACTAATGAGAGAGCCAAAGGCTGAATTGACAAAAGCTTAACAAGCAAAAGCTGTGAACTGATCCTCATAATCCTTTTTATCATTAAGGCCTCTATTTTCTTCATTTTTCTTTATTTTTCCTTGAATTTCCCTCTCATGCGAATATATGCCTCTTCACCTTTGTTTTCTCCTATTTTCCTTTATCTCATAAATAAAATGCCAATTATTGCCACTTTTCCTCTGCCAATGACTTTGAAAAAATCCATAATTAATCACCAGTGATACCTGTTACTATGTTTTTCCCAACATTAAGTTAGGAATATGTTTCCTGTGACATTGGTCCTATTTTATTTATACGGAAAATCAACTAGGGGTTGTTATAAACCCCTCTCCCTTGGGGGAAACTGTCCTCGATGCTCTATGACACCTGTGACCAACAAACCACTGAAAACAAAACATACTTCCCATGGACCTTTATAGCATAGCTTGATGAAGTATTTACAATGAACTACTATTGAAAATAATGACCAACATAACAAATATAACAATCATACTATTGATTGGATCTTTATAACACAACTTATTGTGGTATCTACAACAACATCCATATATACATATACATATACCAAAAAACCCATTTTCTTGAACCATTAAATAATGAAGGATAGATATCCCGCATCTGATCCATTATCTCCCTTGTGGCTTCATCAGGCCCAATGTGCTTCAAATACACGTTAACCTACTCAATTTCTCTATTATGGAGCATGAACTATTTCCACTCCAATATGAATTATGGTTCTGGAGGGACTTCTCCCTTTGGTTACACCTGCAATATAGACTAGTCAATCACATGATCAACATCCTAGACATACTTCTCAAGTAATGAAACATGGAAAAAGTCATGGACTTGAACTTTCGGAGGTAGTGAAAGTATTTAGGCCACTGGTCCAATCCTCTCAACGATTTCAAAAGGACCGGAATACCAAGGTTCCAACTTCGCACATGATCCAATCCTCAAGGAGCTCCTCTTAGGTTTGATGCGCAAGTACAGATGTTCCCTAACCTAAAACTCTTCAAATACCCTATGTTGTTCTACATAAACATTCTTCTTGTCCTGTGTTGCCTTTATGTTCCTTTTAATAACCTATATTTCCTATCCCATTTCTTCCAACATATCTAATCTAATCAACACCTTGTTGACTATATCACTCCAGCTGATAGAATTATTACAACTCTACCCAAACATAATTATTTTCAATGACTCGTGATTCCTGTTATTATACACAAACTCTACCAATGGAAGATACTCCTCCCACTTCCAATGTTGATTCATGACACACATCCTGAACATGTCTTAAATAATCTTATTGATTCTCCTGTCTGTCCATCTGTCTATGGATGATAAGTTGTACTGAAATCCAACTCTATCTCGAAACTTGTAAAAAGATCTTTCCAAAACTTGGAAGTGAACTTGGAATCTCTATTGAACACAATATTCTTAGGAACACCATCAAAAATCATTATTTCCCTAATGAAAAATTAAGCTACCTCACTAAATATATTCGTATACTTAGCTGCAATAAAGTGAGGTAACTTACTCAACTTGTTAACTATAACCATGATGGAATCAAGTTGCTTCGATGTCTTTGGTAAAACTATAATGAAGTCCATGGAAATGGCCTCCCATTTACACTCTAGAATTGGAGTCAGATGCAATAGACCACATTTATTCTTACACTTTTCTTTTACCTACTGATAGTCCAAACATCTCACAACAAACTCAGCCACCTCTTTCTACAAGTTCGGTCAATGATAGAATTTATTAATTTTTTTCAATATCTTCTGAATATGACTTGATATGAAGGTAACTTGAATATGGCTTGATATGAAATTCCCTCAAGATAAGATTCTTGATCTCACTATCATATGGCACATAAATCTTGTCCCTAAATCTGATCATTCCATTTGCTGTGAGATAATACTCCTCATACCTATCACCTTCACCCTGTTGTTATAACCTGTGCTGAAGTTGTTAATACATGTCATCATGCTGTCCTACCTACAATATCTTCTCCTACAAGTCTATCCCATAAGAACTCATCGCTGCAATGTGATTAACCTATACTCTTCTACTACGAGTAGTTGCAATCCTATTTTCCTATCCCTTGATGTAGCTAACATTGAAGTCAAACTCACTGATAGTATCTCACCATCTAGCTTGTATGACATTCAAATTAGGTTGGTAAAACAAGTATCTCAATCCACTATGATCACTTATCAAGATGAACCTCCTTCCAAGAAGATAGTGTCTCTGTATATTCAATGCATGAATGATAGTTTCCAAGTCACGATCGTGTGTCACATAGTTATACTCTTGCTCATTCATCTTCCTTGACCCATAGCATACCACTTGTCCTTTTTACATCAAGACTCCACCAAGCCCTCTCTTGAAAGCATTTGTACATACCTCAAACTCTTTATCTAGATATGGAATCTTCAAGACCAGAAAATTTGTAAGCAACTGCTTCAACTGCTTAAAAGTATTTTCACACTCTTCAGTCAATTCAAACTTCTTCCCTTTTTGCTACAAAGATGCAATAGCATAGGAAATCTGTGATAATTTCCTGATGAACTACCTATAGTAGCTTTCCAATCCCATGAATGATATGACCTCATCCACATTTCTAGGAGTTTCCCACTCCATGATAACACTAATATTTTTTGGGTCCACTACTAGACCTTGGAAACAACATGTTCCAAGTAATGAAATTTTCTTTGAAATAAATTGCACTTCCTAAGCTTGGCATAAAATTGATGCTCTATCAACTATCTTAACACTATTGTTAGATGCTTTGCATGCTCTTCCTCATTCTTAGAATATATCAATATGTCATCAATTAATACTATCACAAACTTGTCCAAATAAGGATGCAACACAATATTCATCAGACACATGAAAGTAGTTGGAGAATTCATAATACCAAAAGGAACTACCACAAAATCATAATTCCCATACCTAGTATAGAATGAAATTTTGTAGATGTCCTCTTCTTTGATGTGTACTTGATGATATTCTAATCTCAAGTCAACATTTGAGAACAATTTTTCTCCCTTCAACTAATCAAAAAAGTCATCAATCTGTGACAAAGTATACATGTTCTTGATAGTCACTTTATTCAACTACCTGTAATGAAGGCATAACCTAAGAGTACCATATTTCTTCTTCACAAAAAATATCGATGCACCCCAAGGAAACACACTTGGTCTTATGCATACCTTATCAAGCATTTCCTTAAGGTTCAACTTAAATTCTACTAACTCTATAGTGCTTATCCTATATGGTTACTTTGATGTTGGTGTTTCTCCCAACATAAACTCAATAGAAAATTCCACTTCCCTATGAGGCAGTAACTCTAAAATATCTATGGAAAATACATCGTGAAACTACTACAAAACCAAATACCTCTTCAAGACTTCATATCTTCAACATCATTTCCTTTGTCACTAGAATTATGAACTGGAAACAATACACACCCTTTCCTACTACTATGCTTTGCCTGCATAGCTATAATCATTCACACTTATGTAGGATTGTTTTTATCTTGTAAGATTCTCATCTCCATCATCATCCAAGCAATCAATAGCCTTCTCATAAAACTCTACCTTAATCCTATTAATGTACAACTAATCCATACCCAACAACATACTATATGATAATCATCGCAATTAATTCCTCCAATGTTTAAGGCTCATCATACTCAATCTAATCCTTAAATGCTAATGGAAATCCACTAAAAAATCTTTGAACCTTTGCTTTCTTATCCTTGAGATATGGTACATACCTCAATAGCTCCAGAAACTTAGTTTTATACTCTTCGTGTGTAATATATCCCATATTGAACTCGTACAACTCCTTATTCTTATTGTCATAATATCTCTCTGAAAGTACTTTTAGAAAGCCTCTTGAATTCATGCCAACTCAACTCCTTTACCTTGATTCCTTTGACACGCTTCACATCTTCCCACCAATTGTTCGCTTTTCCTTTGAGACTGAAAATAACTATCCTAGCTTTCATATTCTATGTATAATAATGCAACTCAAATAAGTTCTTCATCCTAAGTAGCCATGCTTTTTCATCTTCCATCGAAGTTTGGAGGCTTTTCCTTCTTAAAATCATCCAGAAAGTAATTTTTCTCACTCTTCTTATAAGGACGATAACAATGATGAACATGTTTCCTACATGAACTGGAACTAGAATAGAAACCATAGACACTACCTCTCCTGTCAAGTGTATCCATCCATCTACCACCTCTAATTGTGTCATCCCTATCTGACCTATTCCCACTGTGAGACCTGCTACCATATGCCCCATTAGTCATTTCCTCCTACCCATAATTGATCTGTGGCTATCCCTATATTTGGAAATATGATAAACTATAAAGAATCACTGCATTGACCTTTGCTTTCCTTTCCCATGATCTAGCAATTCTTTCCTATGACCGAATGATGCTATCAATATCCACCTTACAACTTCTAATTTCTATCTTGAAACTTCTCAAGGTGTTTACTATGTTAGCGGAGTACTCATCTCTTTGCTACTCATCTGATCTGTAAGGAGAGTCACATGAACTATAATCCACCATTTTTCTTATCATCTCTGATATTCTACTTCATGCAAACATACCTTGTCATATAGCCAAAGATAAACATAATCCAACATACCTTAGTGAAGTTCACGGGAGGCTATCTCGTTAGGACAGTCAATCCAAATTAGCACAATATCTGAATATATAACAAAATCAACATATCAATTATCACAACATCAACATCATCAACCTAAACATGATTACACAAATCCAACAATGACCACCATGAGAAACACCCAACATCCATGCATCATAAACACATATACAATCATACATGCATACACAACAATCACATCCATCCCATCTAGTTCAAGTTTTCAGACCTGGAAGCTCTAATACCACTCTATAACCACCCCTTTCCCAGTTTTACCTAATTTCGTAAGCCTACAAGGGTAAACATGGGATGAAGAGTTACTATGACATGACCCGACCTCCAAGCTCTAATTAGGGAAGTGGGGCCTAAAATGACAACTCATAACATCCCTCAAGGCTATAGGACACTAAAGGGCCAAAGGACCTCCCCAAGTGACCAAACCCTAAGCTAAGGCTCTTTTTCACTGACCTAGGCTCCCAACCACATGAATGACAAGGCCTAGGTTTAGTGTAAGGCATCCAACCGCATGAACAACACTACTTCCATGCAGTTGTGTCCCAACTTTCCCAATTTATAGGGTGCACTCCCGAGATATACGTCGCAATTCCAAGTTAGCTTCTAGAACACTACCCAAAATTGCTTGAAGCTTTCCATAATTATAATAGACATGATAACAAAGCTAAACAGTTGAATTGGAGTTAGAAACTTGACCTAGACCGCCTAGAACACACTAGGAATTTTGTCAAGCACATGGAAAACATGTAAGCTACAGGTAAATAATGGATATTTGATCATAATAGTCTAATATTGATTTGAGAATCACCATGAAGTCCATATTCCTTCTCCACATAGCTGCAATAACACTAATTAGTCCATACATTCATTAACAAATCAATAAGTAAACCATTCATGACAAGATCCATAAATAACATACATCATGTAACCAATAAATAACCAGTAAATAACCCTGACAGGAACCTTGGAAACTCAACCATAATATCACCAACATAATCACTACAAATAGACATAAATTACAATAGAAGAATAACTCTCATTAATATATGAAAATACCAACCAAGTCAGGTACTTCCACCTACCACCCAACCATAGATTGGGCTGAACCAAATCTCTCTTTCAGCCAATCACCCCCACGCCATATTCTAAGTATGAAGGTGAGATCTCATGGAATAAACCAAGATAAAAAAAAATCAGGTATTCTAGAGGAAAAACTACCTCAACCCTCAACAACAGTGATTCCACCTCCATGGTTGGACATCACTAACAACAACCAAATTAGTCTCTACCCAAGTTTTTGAGGGATTTAGGTATTAGTAACTCTACCCACATCCTCCCAAGGCTCTAGAAAATTTATCCAACCTTGCTTTAGGGACTCAATAACTCAACCTACCAAGGGCTCCAGAGCATTTGTCCCAACCTAGGCTTTAGGAGTAGTAACTAAACCCAACTTGTTCCTTGGATTCTAAAGTTTTTTTTCCAACCCACAATCACAAGAAATTACGAGCACGAATAATAAAAAATGAAGTGGAAAAAACCCAAAACATCGTGTCTATCTAGGAAATGGAAAGGAAAGGCTAAAATCATTATCAATCTAGGAAAATCTCCATGTCAATGGAAACACATAACCACAAAATCACATGCACATATCATGCATCCATAGAACAACAAGGAAATCACACATGCAACTTGTTACCTGCAAAGAAATCCAACTGTAGTTGTTGATTCAATTGTTCCTTTTCGCTTTCCTCCTATCCTTTGCCTTCTTTCTCCAAATCTAGTGTATGCAAAAGTGCTCCAAGAAAGCTCCAAGAATACTCTAAGTGTGCAAGAGTATGAGAGAATTAATGGGAGAGCCAAAGACATAAATGACAAAATCTTAACCAACAAAAGCTGTGAACTAATCCTCAGAAGCCTTTTTATCATTGAGGCATCTATTTACTGCATTTACTTCATTTTTGCTTCAATTTCCCTCTCATAAAAATCTGTGTCTCTTCACGTTCGTTTTCTCCTCTTTTTTTTATTTCATAAATAAAATCCCAATTATTGCCACTTTTCCTTTGTCAATTCCCATAGCCATGAATTAATCACCAGTGATACACATCACTATGTTTTTCCCACCTTGGAATATGTGTCCCTCGACCTTGGTCTTATTTTATTTACATGGAAAATCCACTAGGGGTTGTTACAACTAGATCACCTAGAATGTCATCTTTAGTGTGAACTGAATACCCCTGCTCCTACCAAAACAAGTTCCTAAGACCTTTCTCAAGTGACTTCCTCAAACTCTTAATTACATGAAATTTCTTTTAGCAGTTATTTTTCTCCTCTTTGTAGTTCAATTCATGATATCTCTAGTAGATTTTAAGTAACAAATACTTAACATTATTTTGTTATACTTGATCCTAAGTGATCGGTCAACATATTCAATTCCCCTCAAGGTGGATTAAGATTTATCATTGGATGAACTTTGATGGTTGGGTGATGTATTTCAAAAGTTTGAGGTAATGCAAACTTAATTTTGAAAACAAAATGGTATTATATAATTTTTATCTAACTTTAATAATAATGAATATAAAAAATATATAAAATATTCAAAAACCTTATAAAATTGAATTTTTTAAAATTTTTAAATAAAATTATAATAAAATTATTTTAAACGTATAATTTACTTTAAATAACCATAATGCACTAGAATATTTTCTATGTCAGAAATATGTTGTAATTGATGGCAAAGGAAAAGAAGATGATGAGAAAGGAAGAAATGGTTGGAAGAAAAATGGCTAAGGAATAAGGTCAGTTCACGTATGGTAAAGGAAAATATGATCAAGGAACATAGACTTTGGAGCCATTTCCAATTTAGAATATCATCTCAAGTTCTTTTAGCAAGTACTCAAATCATTAAGTTATTGTCAGGAAAAGGTGGCAAGCCATAAAGTCAAAGGTTGCAGATAAACATGGTGGTATAGTGAATTTAGTGTTAGTTTTTGTGTTTTTCCAAACTGGATGTAGTAGTTGGTAGAGGTCAGACTTAAGCCCTCAACCTAGTCGAGAGTCAACAACTATTGTAGGTGCGCAGTTGGGAAATCTCTTTGACCCTCGACCCCCGACCTTGTGGGACCCAATCAAGTTTTTGGGTGAGTCGAAGGTTAAGAGCAGGAGCAAGTGTGCAAAATTTAATATTTTTTAGACTCTCCAACCCCCAACCATGTAATCCATGTTTTCAGTTTTTAATTTTTATAAATAAAATCAATGAAAAACTAGGGACTAGGACCACCTTTCAACCATAAAAAGTTGACAACATGGACCGACTACAGGATGACACAGACGTTATTATATTGGATGACAGAGGTGATATAGATGCACAGTTGGAGACACATTGGGATGATGGTAGCATGACATAAGCACAAGTTAAATGGAAATAAAGACCGAGGACATGTGGCATGCTGATGTGAACTTTTTAGGTGACCATGTTGAATTGTTGACATTAACATGATGTAGGCATGCCATAAGTTGATGATGTGGCACTACCTCGACCTAGTAGAAGGGCGAGGTTAAAGAGTGGTCAAGTTGTTGTCTAGATCTAGCACCACACTTACCCACCATACCATAAGAGAAAATGTGTGGATGTATGATCTTCAACGAGTTAAGAACAAGGGAGGCCTCACATTGGGCAGTATTTTCCATACCACCAATTCGAGATCAATAGTCAATATCAAAGTAAGATCCCCTTCCCATTTACCACAAAAATACTAAAGGGGGCTTTGTGTTAAACCACCACTAGTAAATGGAAAAATACAAATCTCTGACCTCATTAATCCCTCTGACTTGTTTTATCTTGGTCATAGCTCTATGTTTATATTGGAAAATAGGCCAATACATAGGTGCCATTACAATTCAACAACAATGAAGGAAATTTTGCAATTTGTTCCATATTTGATAGAATTTGCCAAAACAAGCAATGCGCTAAACTGTAAAACGTAAATTGATCTAGAGTTAGTTGCTCAAAAAGTGGCATAGAAGAATTTACAAGTTGTTTTGGCAATTTGACCAAAATTAGCATGCAACTAAAATTAGAACTGCTACTAAACTTAGATATTTATGTAGAATTGTAAATTGAGTAGTTTAACTTAGGTTCTCTTACTAAGACAGGGGATAAGAGTTAGAAGACTTAAGGACCACATTTAAAAGACTTGAAAAAAACATTAGATAAGAAAAAATAATTTTTTTTGCAAGAAAAAGCGTTGAAGTTCACTGGAGCTCAAGAACTAAAAATATCAGTCCTAATTTCTACTTAAGTGGAATCAAATTTTCAAGAGGTGTTGTTGCTTTTATTTTGTGTTCATAAATATGGTGGATTGATTAGAGATTGATGAAAGTTAGTTTTATGGTGTTTGCAGTGAGTGGTTAATGTTTATGAAAGGAAGTGCCCTTCATGATTTGAGTTTGAAAATGGAATGAAAGATGAATCAAGGAGTTAAAGCAAATAGCAAATTGTAGATTAGGGGTTGTAACTCCTTCCAATAGTTATTACTAAACAATCAGGGGTTGCTTCTCCTTTCAGCAGTAGCTGATAAACTAGGGGTTGTATCTCCGTTTAGTTGTATTTGATAAATCATGGAGTAGTAGTTTCTGTCTTTGTTGTAGCTAGAGAACTTTTTTGGCCCCTATACTACTAGTGTAACCCCTTATTGTTATTAGTACAACCCCCTTATTATATTGTTGTGCCCATGTAGTCCCCATATTGTTATTATTATGCCCCATAGAATCCTGCTATTGTTATTATTGTGCCCTTACATTATTATTGTTATGTCGTCTCTGATTATATTATGACCACTTAGACTCCTATATATAGAAAGGAGGTCTTGTCATTTGCATCATCCAAGAATTGTTCATTTGTGTAATGTAAAGGAGGTTGCCCCCTCGAAGAGGCTAAATTCTAAGGCGTTCATCTATCTTTTCTATCTTTTTGTGAGCTAGTTTCATAACATTTGGTATCAAAGCTGTGGATTCTAGGGTTTTGCTTCTCCAAACAGGTCATTGTGGGATTTTCACTATAAATATTTCGCTACAAAGTTTCAGAAGATAAGAAAAAAATCCATTTTATATGAAATAGATTTGAACCTTGGTTCCGAATTTCAGATCCTGTATCGCTATATTTTCAAAGATATAGTCTGAGGAAGTTATGGTTTTTGTAGACCCCCGAATTACATTCCAAACAGGTGACCTGGGGAAAATCGTCATAACTTTCTCTCTGAGCATCAGATTGAAATTTCATAAAAAGATACAAAAAGAGGACGGACTATAGTTTCTTGTGTATATTTTTTAGATCCAAAGGTCGAAACAGTAACATGTGTCACATCGTACAAGCTCGCTCTACTAAACTACTCTATAATCAGGTCACCATGGGAGATTTGACATAACTCTTCCTTGGAGAATCCAATTTGGATCAGACTTGTGGCATTGGAAAGAGGACACAAAGGGCTACTGCAGGTCGTGATTTCAGAACTGGAAGATCTGAAATTACAAAGTTACAGTCATTTCAAGATCGAGCTCCTAAAATCAAGAAAAAGCGAGATGAGGAAGTTTGATGGCAAGGATCCGGTGAATTGGATACTATAGATGGAGAAATATTTTGATCTACATGGTGTACCACTGTTACAAAAGGTATGTATTGCATCTAATTATTTAGAACTGAATCAATTTTTATGGTATAAAGGGCTTTGTTCTCATAAACCACTTGTCAGTTGGTCAATTTTCACGGAGGAAATGATAGCACATTATGTGGATACAAAGAGAAAATCCTTCTTTAGCCAATTGATAAATCTCAAACAAAAGGGTTCATGGAAGATCACATTGAAGACTTTCAACAATTGAATAGAAGGGTAAATTATATTCAAGAGAAGCAAAGGATTGATATCTTCATAGGGACTTTAAAGGATAATGTTCAACATGAGGTTCGTTTTTGGGAACCTAATTCATTGGAGGAGGCATTCGAGTTGGCAAGAAAAATTGAAAGCGAAATTATGAAAACAAGGGATCCCACCATTCATGACTATAATTATGGAAGTGTTTCTTCTCCTAGCCTTCCACAACCTACAAGGCTTACACCACAACAATTGGAAGAAAAAAGAGAAAAAGGGCTTTGTTACAATTGTGATAGAAAATGCACTAAAGGTCATAAGTCTGCTGAGAAGAAATTATTTTACATAGATTATGAAGATGAGGAAGAAAAGGATCAATAAACATCAAAAGAAGAGGATATATGGCATGACCCCACCTCAGAGAAAGAAGAAATGAATCTGACCATATCTTTTAAAGCATTTGCAAGAATTACCACTCAAACTCTCAAGATAGAAGGACATATCAAGAAGAAAAAGGTTCAGGAAGTGAAAGATCACATCGAGAAAGAAGAAATGAATCCAACCATATCTTGTAATTCATTGGTTGAAATTACTACTCCTCAAACTATCAAGATAGAAGATCACATTGAGCATCAAGAAATGAATCCGACCATATCTTGTAAAGGATTGGAAGAAATTATCACTCCTCAAACTCTAGACATAGAAGGACATATCAAGAAGAAAAGGGTTCAAGCAGTGAAAGATCACATCGAGCATCAACAACAAGTTCTCCAACTTTTAAAGGATAATGCCACTTCGGTGCAAAATCAAACGAAACAACAGGTAGATCAACATCGTAGTAAAAAATGTTTTGATGTAGGTGACTGGGTATTTTTACTACTACATATCAAGCAAGCTATTTATCAGAAGGAAATGTTGGCAATACTACATGCACTTAAAAAACGGCGACCTTACCGAATGGGACAACTCTTCAAGGGTGAGGATATGGAAGCATTCTTTTGTGCTATTTCTATTATCCAACCAAATTGGATAAACGAAGCAAGGGATGAATGGAAGAAGGATGAAGAAGTATGGCCATTTATTCAAAAGTTGCAAAAGACCCTAATTCAAACAATATTGCCAGAAATTGAAGAGGAAGGAAAAATCATATTGGAACCTGGAGCAGTCACAGAAACAAGAACCCGACAACTACGAAATCGATCAATTTCAGAGTATCTCATCAGTGGAGAACTTACAGCTGAGATTCCACATGGGAGGACAAGAATTTTACACGGAAGCGTTCAAGAACTACTCAGCGTTGAGGACAACGCTTTGAAGGAGAGGGGCATGTTGGACCCCTAACTACTTGTGTACCCCTTTTGTTTTAGTACAACCACTATTATATTGATGTACCCATGCAGTGCCCTATTGTTATATTGTACCCCATAGAGCCCACTATTGTTATTATTGTGCCTTACATTATTATTGTTGTCGGCTTATTATGTTATGGCCCCTTGACTCCTATATATAGAAAGAGGTCTTTTCATTTGTATCATGCAAGAATTGTTCATTTATGTAATGTAAAGGAGGTTGCCCCCTCGAAGAGGCTGAATTGTAAGGCGTTGATCTATCTTTTCTATCTTTTCTTGAGCTAGTTTCATAACATCTTGAAAATTAAATAGAATGCTAGTTTTGTAACAACTTTGGTCATGAAGAATCTGAATACAGGAGCAAATTTCGGCCAAAGGAGAAAATTCCATCAAATCCCAAGATATGTTGAAGGAATGAATCTCAATCAGAAAGTTGTGGTATAGCCTTGTATGCAGAAGGATAAGAAGTTCAGTGGTACATCGACAGTAGATGCTCCAATCACATGCTAGGTGATAAAGAGAAACTTCAGTCATATAATTCATTAGAAAAAGAAAAGAATGTCCCATTTGGAAATGACACTCCAACTGTCATTAAAGGTAGAGATTCTATTTTCTTGAAAGAAAAGGTTAAAGCTGGAAACGTTATGTATGTAGATGGTTTAAAGCATAACCTATTGAGTGTTAGTCAAATGTGTGAACAAGGAAATGAAGTGGTGTTTTGATCAAATGGATGTGTTTCTCGTGAGCTTGATACAGGAAAGACTATGTTAAAAGGTACAAGAACTCCAAACAACTTATATATACTCAAAGAACAACAACAACAATGCTATCTAAGAAAAATAGATGAAAACTCACTGTGTCATACAAGATTGGAACATCTAAGATTTTCTCAAATAAGAAAAGCATGCAGGCTCAAGGTAGTTCATGATATTCCAGATATCAACATCCTAGAAAATTCCATATGCAAACCGTGTCAAATCAGTAAGCAAACTAGATTTCAATTCATTGAAAAGGAAGGGTTAGCAAGTAAGCCTCTTGAACTTATCCATACATATTTATGTGGACCAACAAGGAAAAAGTCACCTCGTGGAGAAGAATACTTTATTTTTTTATTGATGATTTTTCCATAATAGGTATTCTAAAGAATAAAGATGAACAATTTGAAAAGTTTAAAGCCTTCTAAGATTTGGTTGAAAATGAATCAGATCAAAAAATCAAATGTCTCAAATCTGATCGAGGGGGAGAATTCATATTGGATGAATTTTTTTACTTTTGTGAGAAACATGGAATAAAAAGGCAATTCTCCACCACAAGAACTCCTTAGAAAAATGGTGTAGTAGAAAGGATCAACATAACAGTTCAACAAATGGCTCGAGCTATGCTGGATGAATCTCGAACTCCTGCAACCTTCCTGGGTGAAGCTGCATTTGTAGCCGTGACTATTCTCAATAAAGGAAATGTTCAAGTGAATAGCACTCAAACTCCACACGAACTTTGGTATGGTAAGCCTCCTACTCTAAAATACTTTAAAGTTTTTGGAAGCAAATGTTTTATCAAAAGGACTGATGAAAAACTTAGTATCTTTGAACCTAGAGCGGACAAAGGTATTCTTCTTGGTTATTCTTCTAGAAGTAAAGGATACAAATGTTATCATAAAAGACTTTGCAAAATTGTTGAAAGCATTGATGTTGTAGTTGATGAAGCATGAAAAACTCCAGAACAGATGAAATAAATAGAGGAATGTGACAATAAGGAAGATGGGGATTACTTTCCTGCATCAAATCAAAATGATATTAAAGAAGAAACCAATAAAGCACCATAAGAAGATACAACAGGTAGGGAAAAGACTCCATCCAGGTATGTTAAAAAAAATCATCCAGAATCTCAAATTCAAGGAGAGAAAGGGTATGGGGTACAGACAAGAAGAACTCTTACACGAACTCAAATTATCTAGCATTACTATCCTCCACAGAACCTCAAAATGTAAATGAACCCCACAAATATGAATGTTGGGTAAAGGACATGGATGAAGAATTAGATCAAATTGAAAAGAATGATACCTGGTAGTTAGTTCCTCGATCCAAAATGGATTCAGTAAATCCTCCAGATCAAAAGTCTTCAAATACAGGTAAAACTGGAATCATGTTCAAGTACTCATTAATATGAAGCCAACGGTGTAAGCCGAGTTCGGATGAAGAAATTAGAGCCAATTAAATATTTAGGCCGAAAAGTCAATGCTTATGTTAGCAAGACATGTGGCAACCCTGGAAAGAGTCACAGGTTCTTGATGATGGAAACAAAGAAGGTGATGTGGCAGTATGCGATTAGTTCACACCATAGGTGATGGGATCAATGAACGAGAGTGGAGATTATCCAATCAAAGGACATCAATACATATCACTTCAAAACATGCAAGCAGGGTATCCTAGAAAACGGACCCAATGAAATTATGCAAAATGAGTTAAAATCCTTTGAGTTTCGGTAGGGAAGCGGTAAGTGGTTTATCACATGACTTCAAGGTAGGAAATGGTTCTTCAAAAATCTACGCAATTTTACTCAACGGTCGTCACGTAGCACCCCGAAACCACTTTCTCGTGTGCCTTCAGGGAATTACCAGACGTGCTAGTTGGAGCGAGAGATCGCACGACAATTGTTGCATCCCACAGGACATATCAATAGTGAGGAACGTCTAGATTATTTTATCAGTGGGATGCGATAACCATCAGATTGTTTGATCTCAAGGTCAGCGCCAGGAAAAGGCCAAACAGTTAGGGTCCAACCCACGCCCACCGGTCGTTTCGTTAATACTCTATTTTTAATGTAAATGTATTATTCCCTAATTAGCATAGTTTGTAACTAAACATGGTATATAAATACCATAACACAGAGGAAGTTGAAATAGTGAATTGTGAACCATTCGAGGGGGTTTGGAGGACATAGTGACCAAGTATGGTTCAGTGTATACTCGTTTCGACTCGAATATTTGAGATGAACATAGCGATGAGATCCATTTTCGTGTTTGAGACTCTATTCCTAAGCTCACACTTGTAACAACTATTTTAAGACATAATTAAGAGGTCAGCACTAGAAGCGAAAGGACCAGGAGATGTAGCGAGAAAGTCTGGTGAACTCCCTTATTAAATCTTGTTGTGTTGATGTGTTATGAATGTGTTTTCTAATTGTTTAAGTGTTTATGTTATTCAAAATCTTTTTGATTTGTTTCACTAAGTAACATAGGAAAATTCACACATAGTCTATAATACCCTTTTCAATATCAGATCAAGTGGTATTAGAGTAGTAAGGCTTTTAAGGTTTGACAAGTTTGTGCGGAGATTTGAACGCTTACTAGGTTGAGGCTTGGACGAGGTGAAGGTGAACTTGTTTAGGCGAATCCAGAGATTGGAAGGTCTTTTCAAAAAGAGGGATGGCAGATGAAACTCCACTTGAGTCAGAATCCCAGTTCTTGGATAGTTTCACGACGATACGTGCAATGGTGGAAGAGATGTATCATGAGTTTAAAAAAGGAAAATTTGAAGGTACTTCATCACCTAGACCAAACAAAGGAGCAGAGGAACCTTTTCCTTTTGTCCCTCCAGATAAAGAAGATAAAATAAAAGGAGGAATGCAACCTCCACCATCTCCTCCATCATCACCATCAACGTCGTCATCATCATCTACTTCTCATAAAACTAGTTCTTCTAAGAAGAAGAAAAATAAATCCTCTTTGATCAAATTAGATGAAAATTTTGATTTTCCAATTTATGATGGATAACTTAATGCTGAAAATCTTGATAATTGGATAAGGAAAATTGATGTATATTGTAGGGTGCAGAAAGTAGATTTAGAAAATAAAAGGATCCAGCTAGCTAGCCTTCAACTTGGGGGAGTCGCACTTGTGTGGTGGGAAGGCAAGACATAAGAAGATCTCCAAAAGCATGGTAAAATAATTTCAACTTGGAATGAATTTGTTTCTACCATTAGAAAGAAATTTTATCCTTTGGCTTATATGTAACAAGAAATGTTGAGTTGGCAAACACTACGTCAACTAAAAGGTCAAAGTGTTCAAAGTTATACTCAAGAATTTCTAAGAGAGCCTTAACATTAGGCATATCATTCAGCTCACCAGAGACATTGTTAAAATACATAGGTGGTCTTCATAGTTATTTGAAGCATACTATACTTATGTTTAATCCAACTATCTTAGATGATGTATCAGTTCAAGAAAGTCATCAAGAGGCTAGAGGTAAAAATGTAACCCTAGATGTTGGGAAATCATCCAAATCTGTTGAAAGCAAGAATAAAGGCAAGAAGAAACTAAAGTTGAAGGAGAGGAAAACAAACACTGTGAAGAAGGATAAACCTTCATGCACTCATTGTAAGAAGGAAGGACATGATGAGGCACACTACTGGTCTTTGCATCTAGAATTGAAGCCTACGAAGTTCGGGAGTAAAGAGCGAAATAATGTTGTTGCTATTCAAAAGGACTTGGGATCAGACTCAGGTGACGAGACAACAATTACAACTCTAGGTATAAAAGGTAAAGATCCTAAAACATCTACAAGTAATTGTTCACATTCTATTAATAATGAAAGTTATGAGAGGAAAAGAAATGAGAAATTTCATATTAGAGTGATTTCCAAGCACATTAAAATTGATACTTTATTTGATAGTTCGTCACAAGTAAATTTTATTTCTGAAACAATTGTAAAGAAGTTGTGTCTATAAACAGAACGTCATAAAAAGCCATATCCATTACGTCGGGTGTTTGATAAAACAAAAGTACAAGTTACGAAACAATGTACACTTCATTTTTCTATTGAGTCAATGTTTGTAGATGAGGTTGAGTTAGACTATAGGTTTTAACCTCCTACAAAAATTACCTACATACGAATTATAAAACACAGAAAATAAGCAATGCGAGATCATAACACATAAAACACATATACACAGATATTTCCCCTGGATTCCAAAATCGGGACTACTAGCTTGATTTTTCATTATGTTCCTTTCAATGTTACAATACATATTTATACATGCCAAAGCATCCAATACCATGGACCAAAAAAGCATCGCATCCAATACCATGGACCGAAAACCATCACATCGAATACCATGGACCGAAAACCATCGCATCCAAAAAACATGCGCGAAAATCATGCACAAAACCATAGGTGGGTCTGTCCAACCTAACATAGGGACCCCATAAAGTGGGGTTATGGGTGCCCTTCAAACCCCCTGTTAACTACGCGGAAAGAATATAACACAACCCAACATAGACATAGTCCCATTGGACATATTTGGAATTGTATTAGGAAGTCCATACTTGTACGATAGAAAAGATATCTTCTATCAAGCTGAAAATAAGTATCAACTCACTAAGGATGGAAGTGAATATATTGTAAGGGTGCATAAACTCAAAGATAACTTATCTCTCATAAATTCAGGACAAATGAAATGAATTGTAAATCCAAGTAAACAAATTTTGCTTATGATTGTAAAAGCAAAGGATCTTGATAATTCTGATGCATTCCAAGGTTGTAATCCTAAACAGAAAGCAAATCTAGTTAAAGTTGTTTCTGATTATGATATTCTATTTCAAGAGCCTAAAGGGCTTCTACCCAAGTGAGAGATAGAACATGAGATTTATTTGCAGAAAGATGCTCCACTACCTAACATTGGAATGTATGGGTTATCAGCTCTAGAGAATGCAAAAATAAAGAAGAAGGTACAAGAGTTGCTCGATAAATGGTTTATTCAACCAAGAACATCACCATGTGGATCACCTATTGTGTTGGTGTGAAATAAAGATAGTTCGTGGAGAATGCACATTGATTTTAGAGCACTAAATAAAATCACAATAAAGAATCATTATCCTCTTCCTCGTATTGATGATTTACTAGATCAGTTAAAAGATGTAGTTTACTTCTATAAATTAGACTTGCGAAGTGGATACCATCAGATCATAGTTGCAGAACAGGATGTATGGAAAACTACTTTCAAGACGAAGCAAGGACATTATGAATGGTTGGTTATGCCTTCTTTCATAACTAACACTCCTGCTACATTTTATGCAAGTCCTGAATGATGTATTTAGACCATTTATTGATGATTTCATAATAGTCTGTTTAGATGATATTCTTGTTTTTAGTAAGACATGGGATGAACATGTAAAGCATGTAAAGAAAATTTTAGACATTTTAGAAAGAGAAAATATCTATGTGAAACTGTCAAAATGTGAATTTGGTAGAATATCTTTGAATTGTTTGGGTTTTATTGTAGGGGTGGTGAATTGAAGATAAATCCCTCTGAGGTCAAAGTCATTGTAAACTAGCCTAAACCCAATACTGCTATAGAAGTTAGAAGTTTCTTAGGAGAAACACAACATTGGAGAAAGTTTATTGCTAACTTTTATTTGATTGCAACTCCTTTACATTCTTTAACAAGTGTGAAATAGGTGTTCAGTGGGGAGGAAAACAACAAAACGCCTTCGACAATTGAAATAAAGGATCATTAGAGTGCCAGTACTAGCACTGCCAGATCTTCAACATCCATTTGAGATCGAGACAGATGCAAGTGAATATGCCATGGGGCTGTGTTGATGCAGCACATGAAGCCTATATGCTTTCATTCTGAGACATTTACATCAACAGTAGTTAACTATCCTACATATGATAAAGAATTGTATACATTAGTTCAGAGTGTTAAAAGGTGGAAACATTACATAATGGGGAAAGAAACAATGATACACATAGATCATCAACCACTTCAATATTTACACTCACAAACTAAATTGCAACAATCGAGACATTACAGGTGGATGGGTTTTCTATAGCAATTTCATCTTGTTATCAGATATAAGAAGGGCATACATAATAAGGTTGCATAAATGTTATCAAGACCAATTATAAATGCATCCACAATACTTAAGAATAATTCAGTAATTCATGAAAGTTACAGTGAACAATATGCTCAAGACACAGATTTTAAGGATGTATATGCAATTTTAAGTCATCGAAACTAGGTAGAAGAATTGGATTATTACATAAAGGAGAAACTCTTATATCATTTGGGAAAGTTATGCATTCCACAAACTAAAAGAGTTAACATAATTCGAGAAGCACATATTTCTCTCATATCAGGTCATTTTGGTGTAAGTAAAACAGTTGCACAATAACAAAGGTTCTGTTATTGGCCACGAATGAATGAAACAATTTCTAGATATATTAAAGCATCTACTATGTGTGCTATGAGCAAGCCAAGTAATAGAAAATTAGGCTTGTATACTACACCTCCAATTCCTTCTCGTCCTTGGGAAATTATTTCCATGGATTTTGTTGGATGAATGCCAAAGTCTAGAAAGGCTCATGATTATTTGTATGTAGTTGTGGATAGGTTCAGTAAGATGTGTATTTTGGTACCATGTAATAAACAGGTCACAACTAAACAAACTGCAAAGTTGTTCTTTCAAAATGTATGGGTTCATTTTGGGTTACCCACTTCTATTGTATCTGATAGAGATTCTCGATTTATCAGGAAATTTTGGTCAAGTCTATGGGAGTTAATGGACACAAAGTTAAATAAGAGAACATCATTTCATCCACAAACAAATGGTCAAACAAAAGTGGTCACAGGACAATAATATAGTTGCTTTGAGGATATTGCAGCAAGCATCCCAAACTTTGGGATGAGCATTTGTGTTATGTACAAAATGCTTACAACAATGCAAAAAATTCTTCTACTCAGAGATCTCCTTTTGAGACTTGTTTTGGTTTTATACCAAAGTCTCCCTTGGATTTTGTCTTCGGTAAAGACATAACAATTGATGGAAATAGTGATCTGGACAAAGCAACCAAGTTCATTGAACAAATCCAGGAAATTCACTAGGCAGTACAGGAACAAATGGAAGGAAGCCAAGCAAAGTATAAGGTACGACATGACAAGAATTGAGTTGAGGATAGTTTCCAAGTCGATGATCAAGTCTGGTTGTACATTAGAAAAGAAAGATTGGAAGGGGAAGGTAAAAATTTGTAACCAATTAGATATGGTTCTTTCAAAGTACTTGATAAAATTGGTGACAATGCTTTCCACATAGATCTACCAACTTATATGCAAATATATTCAGTTGTAATGTTGAAAACTTGCAGTTATATGAACCTTCATTGATTGAATATCCCGAAGAGAAAGGTTAGCTACCTTCCATTGACAATATGTTTCCCAAGTATCTCAATGAGTTACAGGAGAACACAATTCTTGTCAGGAGGATAAGAACTTCGCGACGGGGGAACATTGAGTATCTTTGAGTTGGACCCAAAGGTACAAATCCAAGTAAACCATGATGGATAGAGATTGGAAAAGTGAAGGAACTTTATCCTCACTTACTCTATAGCTAAAACCAACTTTTGGTGGACCAAAAGCTTCTAGTGGGGAGGAGTGATCCAAAATAGATTTACTAAAGCCTCCAGATCAAAAGCCTTCAAATATAGGTGAAAGTGGAATCATGTTGAAGTGCTCATTAATACAAAGCTAAGGATGTAAATACTATGTAAATCTGAGTTCGTATGAAGAAATTAGAGCCAATTAATGATTTAGGGCAAAAAGTCAATGCCTACATTAGAAGGACATGTGGAAACTTAGGAAAGTGTCACAGGTTCTTGATGATGCCAGCGCAGAAGCTGATGTGGCAGTCTAAGCTTGTTTCATACCACAGGAAATGGGATCAGCGAACAAGAGAGGAGATCGTCCAATCAAAGGAGATTGACACATATTGCATAGAAACATGCAAAGTACGTTATCCTAGAAAGTGGACACGATGAAATTATGCAAGTGAAGTTAAACTCCTTTGAGTTCCAGTAGGGAAGCAGTAAGTGGTTTATCACGTGCCTTCAAGGTAGGAAACATTTTTCAGAAATCTATGCGATTCCACTCAGTGGTTGACACGTAGCATCCCGGAACAGCGTTCTCGCGTGCCTTCAGGGAATTATCAAACGTGCTAATTAGAGCGCGATATCACACAACAACCGTCGGATCCCATAGGTAGATCAATGTTGTGTAACGTTTGTATTAGTTGATGAGCAAGATGTGATAGCCATTAGATTGTTTGATATCGAGATCAGCATCAGGAAAAGGCTAGAAGGTCAAGGTCCACCCTGCGCCTACCAGTCCTTTGGTTAATACTCTATTTTTAATGTAAATGTATTATGCTATAATTAGTGTAGTTTGTAACTAAACATGGTATATAAATACCATAACATAGAGAAAGTTGACAGAGTGTGGTGTGAATGGTTCAAGGGGGTCTTGAGGTCATAGTGACCAAGTACGGTCGATTGTATATGCGTTTCGACTCGAGACATAGCGAGGAAGTCTGGTGAATTCCTTTATTAAATCTTGTTTTTTTGATGTGTTATGAATATATTTTCTAACTGTTTAAGTGTTTATGTTATTCGCAATCTTTTCTATCCCTTGCACTAAATAACATAGGCAACTTCACACATAGTCTATAATACCTTTTTCAATATCAGATCATTCCTAGACATCATGTTAAAAGTATTACAGGAACAAAATGGATATTTAAGAATAAGCTGAATGAAAATGGAGAAGTTATTAGAAACAAGGCAGGACTTGTTTACAAAGGGTATTCCCAACAAGAAGGTATAGATTTGAAGAAAATTTTGCACTTGTTTCTAGACTTGAAGCCATAAGGATGCCTCTTGCTCTTTCTATTTTTCAAAAATTCAAAGTATATCAAATAGATATAAAATTAGCCTTTATTAATGGAGATTTAGAAGAAGAAGTTTATACTGAACAACCCGAAGGATTCATTCTTGGAAATGATGCAAAAATTGTATGCAAACTCAAAAAAGTTTTCTATGGTCTGAAACAGGCTCCAAGGGCTTGGTATTACTACCTTGACAAATATCTACAACAAAAAGGATTTACAAAAGGTTCTGTAGATAGAAATTTATACACAAATGTTGAAAAAGGTAAATTGCTAATTATTGTTGTTTATGCTGATGATACCATTTTTGGTAGCAATGAAGAATCCATGAGTCATAATTTTTCTTCAATAATGCAACAAGAATTTGAAATGTCCTTACTTGGTGAACTTACTTATTTTGTTTGTCTACAAGTTCAACAAACAAAAGATGGTATCTTTATCAAATAAACCAAATATCTCAAGCAGATCATGAAAAGGTACAAAATGGAAGATTCTAAACTAGTATGTACTCTAACGGTAATAGGATGTAGTCACAACTCTAATGATGAACCACCAGCAGTAAACCAACCAACATACAGATCTATGATTAGAAGTTTTCTTTATCTAACAGTTACCAGATCTGAAATCATGCATGAAGCAGGAATTTTTGGAAGGTTCCAAGCAAATCCAAAGGAATCACATCTCCAGAGAGTTAAAATAATTTTCAAATATCTTCAAGGAACTGAGGACTTTGTACTATGGTACCCTAAAGATACAGATCTTACTCTTCATGCATATATAGATGCAAATTGGGTAGGAAGTGTTGATGATCGAAAGAGTACTAGTAGTGGTGCATTCTATATGGGTTCCCAGTTAGTATCTTGGTTCAGTAAGAAACAAAGTTTGATTTCTTTACCTATAGTTGAAGCAGAATATGTGGCTTTTGCATCTTTCTGCATACAACTACTTTGGATAATGAAAACTTTACAAGAAATTCAGATCACATATACTCCACCCATCTCCATTCTATGTGATAATACAAGTGCCATCATTATTTCAGAAAATCTAGTGATGCACTCCAAGACCAAGCACATACCCATCAAGTACCATTTTCTACGAGAACGATTGTTTGAACAAAAGGTCAAAGTAGAGTATGGGCCCTCCAAAGAATAGGTTGCTGATATATTCACTAATCCACTGCCCAGAGAAACATTTTAATATCTCATACAAAAGCTAGGAGTAGTTGCTGCATCATCCTACTGTTAATTCTTTTTTTTTAGAGGAAGGTCTTTATACGTGGGTTTCATGAAGTATAGTTGCGTATACATGCGGGTTTCTATGGCTGAAGAAGTGCATATATTTTCTGAAGGAAAAATAGTGGGTTAGACTATGATATGGGTGCTCTACCTGATGTTTATGATTATAGTCTGATGATATGTTTTATTCATTACTTTTTATCTGATTGACAAAGATGCCTTGATGAATGACTTGTTGACAATGCATAGGTAGCATAGGTTTAGGGGGAGCATTACCCTTCACTCGAATTCTGCATTGTTGTCATTATGGTTGCTGATTCCAACTATGGCTTTAGATATTTATACCATTTGTTTCTTAAGTCACGTAAAAGTCTAGGGTGTGATATGACTTCTCATATATTTGAATGAGTCCTATTGGACAAGTGATGTAATTTGTATTTCCACTTTGCATGGGATGGATGATGTAATACTTATTGTATTTCTATCATGTATAAACAATTGGTTTATCCCCACTTGGCTGGGTGGATGAGTCAAATTTGGTATATCCCCATTTGATTGGGAGATTGATGTATGTATGAGTCATTGACGACAGGAAGGTCAAACTCACATAGTTGAGTATAGAGTCATCTTGTTCTTTTGATTCATATCTCTGCAGACTCGACATGTACTTGTTGGGTTGTGTTATATTATTTCCACGTGTTAATAGGGGGTTTGAAGAGCACCTGTAACCCCACTTTATGGGGTTTGCGACAGCGGCCTGGAAAATTTTGGTTTTGGACCCTATTTTAGGTTGGGCGGACCCACTTATGCTTTTGTGCATGATTTTCGCACATGTTTTTTCGATGCGATGGTTTTTTTGTCCATGGTATTGGATTATTCGGCATGTATAAATATGTATTATAACATTGAAAGGAAAATAATGAAAAATGAAGTTGGTATTCCCAGTTTTGGGATCTAGGGGAAAATCTCTGTGTATATGTGTTTTATGTGTTATGATCTCACATTGGTTTTTTTTTGTGTTTTATAATTCATATGCAGGTAATTTCTATATGGGGTTAAAACCTACATTTGGTATGAGAGTTGTTTTAGCTTCAAGCGGATGCCTTTGTTGCTAAGGGGTTTTGCTCGGGCCTATGGTAAATCCTGTTCACTAGGTGATCTATGAGATCGATTCTGGTGGTGAAAGAAGATGACAAGTAGTTGAAAGATAGAGATCAAGAAATTTAATGGTTAGAGTTTTGAGTTGTGGAAACCTAAGATGGAGGATCTGTTGGTGGATAAAGACTAGTGGATTGTGGTAGATCCAAGTACTAAACCAACGGGAGTGTCCGATGAAGAATGGAATAACTTGGATCGGAAGGCAAAGAGCACAATACGATTATGTGTCTCAGATTCAGTATTGCTGAATGTATCAAGGGAAGCTACGACAAAGGATTTGTGGGACAAGTTAGGGACTTCATACCAATCTAAGTCTCTAGTGAATAAATTGTTCCTACAGAAAAAGCTATATAACCTGAGGATGAAAGATGGAGAATCAGTGACAGAGCATCTGGATGCATTTAATACTATGGTAAGTCAATTAGCATTTTTTGATATTAAAATTTCAGATGAAGATAAATGCATCAGTTTGTTGTGTTCTCTACTAGATTCGTGATATTTTGGTTATTGCAATAGGTAGCAATGCAACTGCCTTGCATTTTGATGAAATAGTATCATCCTTGCTGATGGAGGAGAAGAGACGGAAAAATATGGAGAGCCAAAATGGTGATGCCTTGTCTGTATGAGGGCTAACCCAGAGCAAAAACAAAAATAAGTCATCGAGTGGGAGATCTAAATCTAGAGGGATATCTAAATCTCCAGGAAAACCTATAAAGGTGGTGTGCTGGAAATGCGGAAAGGAAGGGCACTGCAAAAGGGACTGTAAATCTAAAGCTCTTGATAAAGGAAAGGGATCTGATGATGATCCTTCTATAGAGGTGAAAACCACTTCAGATGAAGGTGGGGATGTGTACTTGGCTTCTTCAAGTACACATGTAGCTCATGAGGCATGGTTGATTAACTCAGGTGCATTATCTCACTTCACTCCCCATAGAGAGTGGTTCTGCGAGTATGAGAAATACGATGGTGGTGATGTCTTCTTAGGGGATGATAGGAAGGCTAGAATCATTGGTCACAAAAAATTAAAGTTGAATTTGCAAGGTGGAAGGGTTAGAACACTTCTGAGTGTTCTGCATATTCATGCATTGGCCAGAAACCTGATTTCTATAAGCAAGTTGGATGATGTAGGTGTAAAAACAATGTTCGAGGAGGATACCTACAAGATGGTTCGGGGAGCACTGGTATTGATACAAAGATTTTAGATTGGGACTCTGTACAAGCTGCAAGGTAGCACTGTTATTGATGGGTGCAATAGTTCTATGGTTCCTAAAAGTGGAGCAAAAAATCTAGTGGTCTCTGGAGAGAAGACCATGATGTGGCATCAAAGGCTTGGACATATTGGAGAAAATGACCTTCAGATACTTCATGATAAAGGTGTGGTAGAAGGTATGAATAATAGCTCTCTAGATTTTGATTTTTGTGAAAGTTGTGTTTATGTGAAGCAAAATCAGGTGAGTTTCCCCTCTGGTAGCGAGAGGGCAAAACAGATATTAGAGCTTGTGCACAGTGATGTGTTTGGACCTATGAAGGTTCCATCACCGGGTAAGTCTGTGTACTATGTATAATTTATAGATCACTTAAGAAGAAATTTGAAGTCTTTGATAGGTTTAAATAATTTAAGGCTCTCCTGGAAAATCAGACAGGGAAGAAGATAAAGGTGCTGAGGACAGATAATGGTGGAGAGTTTTGCAGCAAGGAATTTGAAATTTTTTGTAAGAAGTGTGGTATATCACGGAAGAAAGCTACTCCATATACACCTCAAAAAAATGGAGTTCCATAAAGAATCAACAAGGCGTTGATGGAAAGGGAAAGAAGCATGCTCAGTGGTGCCAAGTTAGGACAGGAATTCTAGGCAGAGGCGGTGAGTACTGCATGTTACCTGGTCAACAAGTCACCTTCATCAGCGTTGGAGGATAAGAATCCACAAGAGGTATGGATTGGTAAGAAACCCTCTCTTTCACATCTGAGGGTATTTGGATGTGATGCATACGTACATGTTCAAAAGGAGAAACGAACCAAGTTAGATAGTAAATCTGAAAAGTGTATCTTTATTGGGTATAAGGATGGTTTAAAGGGTTATAAGCTTTGGAACCCAGTCACACGGAAGGTTGTGTAAAGCCAAGATGTGGTGTTCAGAGAGGTGAAAGATGTTATTAAACATTAAGTCCAATGAAAGGAACCTGAGAAGACATAGTTTGAGCTAAAGGTGGAAGAATCAGACTCTACAGCAGAGGAGGAATCAGAAGATTAAGAGCCACAAACTCTAGCTATGAGAAGATCATTTTGAGAAAGAAGGTGGCCTAAAAGGTATAGTCCATCTTATTTTTGTTGAAATTTTTCTTTATCTATTACTGACGATGATCCCGAAACTGTTAAGGAAGCGGTAGATTCAGAGGTTGGAAAACTCTAGAAAAAGGCCATGGTTGATGAAATGACATCTTTGCACAAAAATGAGGCTTGGTATCTGGTGGAGCTGCAGCTGGAAGGTAACCCATTAGCAGTAAATGGGTGTTAAAAAAGAAGACAAATGCAAAAGGAAAAGTGGAGAAATAGAAAGCTAGGTTGTTAGCAAAAGGTTACTCCCTGGTGCCTGGAATTGGTTTTGGTGATATTTTTTCTCCTGTTGCCAAGGTAACTTCTATTAGATTACTTTTATCTATTGCTACTACTTTTGATTTTGAGGTAGAACAGATGGATGTGAAGACAACATTTCTTCACGGGAACCTGGAAGAGGAAATCTACATGAAGCAACCTGAAGGCTTTGTAGTGAAGGGTAAGAAAGAACTGGTATGCAAGTTAAAGAAGTCTCTGTATGGGTTAAAACAGTCACCAAGGATGTGGTATCAGA
>APFE030861308.1:0-10369 GCA_000404065.3 Pinus taeda
AGAGAGAGGGAGAGGGAGAGGGTGAGGGTGTTGGGGAGGGGCAGAGAGTGAGAAAGGGGGAGGGCAGAGTGGGTGAAAGAGAGGGAGAGGGAGGAGGCAGGGAGAGGAGGAGAGATAAAGTGATAAAGAGTGCGAGAGAGAGAGGGAGAGAAGGGTGGGAAGGGATGGGCGGAGAGATATGGTGAGCGGGAGTATCCGAGAGTGGGGAAGGGATATGGTGAGAGAGGGGGAGAGGAGGGGGAAGGGAGAGGAGAGGAGGAGATGAAGGGATAGAGAGGGAGGGGGGAGCGAAGAGAGGGAGGGGGGACGGAGGGAAGAGAGGGAGGGGGGATGGAGGGAGGAGAAGGAGAGAGAGGGAAAGAGGAAGAGTGAGAGAGAGGGAGTGAGTGAGAGTGGGAGAGAGATAGAGAGAGAGGGAGAGGGGTTAGAAGAGGAGGGAGAGTGTGAGAGAGAGGGAGTGAGGGGGGGAGGGAGAGGGAGGGAGAGAAAGAGGTGGAGGGAGGGTCAAGAAAGAGAACTAGAGAAAGATAGGGGAAAGGTGGGATATATGAGGTGAAAGAGAGAGAGGAAGAGAGAGGCGAAGAGGGAGAAGGGGAGTGAGAGCGAGAGGGGTAGGGAGACGGAGAGGGGGAGGCAGAGAGGGAGAGGTAGAGAGAGGGATGAGGAGAGGTAGAGATAGAGAGAGAGAGAGAGGGATAGAGAGGGGAGAGGTAGAGGGGGAGAGAGGGGGAGGAGCAGAGATATAGAAAAATGGGGGAGATAGTTGGAGAGTAGGAGCGGGAGTGAGAGCAGGAGGGTATGAAAGCGAGAGAGAGTAAGGGGAGGAGGGAGAGGCAAAGAGAGAGAGAGAGGAGAAGAGAATATGAGAGAGATAGAGAGAGAGAGAAGGAGGATGAGGAGGAGAGGGATGGATAGAGGAGGATAGGGAGAGCTAGAGGGTGAGGGAGAGGGGGATGAAAAGTGGTAAAGACAAAGATATGTGGGCTGAGAGAGGGGGAAAGGGAGAGGGGGATTGGGAGGAGGAGGGGGAGAGAATAAGAAAGATGAAGGGAGAGAGAGGGGGGGATGGGTAGAGATACCGAGAGAGAGCACTGGAGAGGGGGGGGCGAAGGTAAGAGAATTGGAGAGGGGAAGGGAGGGAGATGAGGATAGGGCGAGAGAGAGGGAGAGGGAGAAGAAGAGGGAGATAGTTTGAGAGAGAGGGCGGTAGGTGGGGGAGAGTCAGGGAGGGAGAGAGAATGAGAGGGAGAGGGAGAGAGGGAGCAAGAGAGATGGGGAGGGAGGGAGAGTGATATGGAGGGAAGGAGAGGGAGAAAGAGAGGGAGTGAAGGAAGGAGGAATCGTGGCTGAGGGGCATGGAGAGGAGAAGAGATAGGGAGAGAAGGAGGGTGAGGGGGAGAGAGAGAGACAGAGATGGAGATAGGTAATGAGAGAGAGATAGACAAAGAGAGAGAGGGAGAGAAATAGAGAGAGAGAGAGAGGCAGGGGAGTGAGATGGAGAGGGGGAGAGAGCACAAGAGGAGGATCGGGCCATGTCAAGAAAGGGGGCCTAGGAGGGGGAGAGGGAGAGGGAAATGAAGAGAATGAGAGAGAGGATGAAGGGAGGATAGGGAGACAGAGGGAGAGAGCGAGAGAGAGAGGGAGAGAGAAAGAGAGGGAGAGGGAGAGAAAAGAGGTGGAGAAAGATTGGGAGGGAGAGGGAGGGAGGGGGAAGAAACTGGGATACTAGGATAGGGAGAGGGGGAGTAGGGGGAGAGAGAGAGAGAGAGAGGATATAACATCATAATATCATGGAAAATAATCGACATGGCATTATAAGAATACAACATCATTATCCTTACATCTAAAATTTATAGTAATAAATACAAAATAAAATAAAATATCAAGTTTTACATCCAATGCAACACTTTTCCTAAACCATAATACGACCATGGAATGTTGAAATACATCGCTTAAGTGCTAATTCTGATATGCATTTTCTTGTTTATTTCCAATTTCATGACCAACAAGAGGCTATTCTATACTCAAAAGAAGATCCCTCATCTATTATCTTTCTTTTCAAGTATATGAAACATAAATTAAGCCATAGTAACATATCAATTCGCTAATAAGAAATTATCCTTCAATCAACCATAGTTTCCAAAATTATGAAAAGTTACTCATTGTTATGACTACGAGAGCATACTATCGATAAATAAATTCAAAAAATTATTATGCCAAAACAATCACGAACCATAGTAAAATCTAAGTTGAATATATCTTAGAAAATGACATTCCCAACTAATTTTCAAATTATAAAATTCATTTTTTATCTCTCTCACATACTCAATTAAATCATACTCTTTAAATTTAATAGATAACTATCATAATTTTAAAATATATACCTATATATCAAATTTAACTTCCAATATACTTATTAATTTAATATTAATACCATAATCTTAATTTCATGAACAATAATCATTACAAAATTATGTATTATAATTAGATTACATCCATTATTTTTTACTATTTATCATTCATAACACTAATATTTTAAAATTTCCATCAACACATTCCAAAACTTACTACTAAAATAAGTACTTCATGAATAGTATTAAACTTACTCATACTTATATCAAAATATTTGTTCACTTAAAATAAAATAAATATAAATTTATTTTACTTTTTACATAAAAAATTGTCATAATTTTTTTTTTGAGAACTTAAAATGCCTCTAAAATTATATGTAATTTAACCAATAATCTACACCTTTTTTAAACACTAGATATTCTCATTTATTTAATGACATATATATATAATCCAAAATATTATTATTATTGATTACTTTACCAATAATAAACACATGACACTTATAAATACTAATGACATAGAGTGATACATCATATAATGGGAGACTTGATTGCCTATGAAGCTTGAATGAACTAGAGATCTAGATTTATCATGTGTGGCTAAACTTTTATTAGATTAATGCCTCCCACCATGTGCCACAACTTGAGATAAAATCCACACTCCAAAGAAGAAAGAAAATGGAGGAAAAAACCAAGGTTTATCCATTTCAAGACAAGGAAAATCCTCCTTTTTCATTTCTTATAAGTTTATTAATCCAATAATGCCACATCATTTACATCATGGTTCATGGCCCATTTCCATTGAAATAAAAGGAGAACTACAATATGTATTTTTTCCTAAGGTTACCCAAGTTTATAGGAAAACATATTTTCAATTGCTCTATCAATTTGTATATTTTGAATTATATGTCCCAAAAGTTAATTCTCAGTGGTTCTCTATATTCGTTTTTCAGAAGAAAAAATATCTTATATCTTGCTATTCATATTAAGTTATAGATACATTATAGTTTTCATTTTACATGGATACATCACAATTCCATTTTACCATGATCACGATATGAGCTTCATCTGAAACGCTAGTACCATACTAATCTTGTTATGAGGAGAACAATTGCAAAATACATTAACAATATATTACAAAAACTAACAAAATTTAATGTCAGGTCCATGGAGCCTTTCAAGAATGATGGGTCCTTTTTAGTTGTTTAAAGATATCAAAATCTCCTTCTATCTTGTTGTTAATTAATATTATATTTTAATAACATTTTGACTTTTCTTCAATTTCCTTTTCCATTTTGTTTTAGCAGGAGTTATCTATTGAGTAGTATTTAAATTTGAAGGGATGGTCTTAATTTCAAATGGAATAATTTACATTCATCTAAACCAATAAATATTAAAGGTTATTAAAAAAATTATACTTCTATTGACAAATGTATATTAGATAAGCCCCTCAAAGAATGTCAAAATGAAATAGTGTCCTAAATTTTTAAAATTTTAACAATTTAAAGGCTATCTACATTAAAATCACAATGAAATCTCAATAAAACATAGTAAATAAGAAAACATATTTCTCAAATTCCATTTAAAAATCTAATCATATGTTTCTTTTATTCATTCGATGATATTCAAAATCATTTGGACTTACATCATTGAAAATATAAATCTATTTGTCCAATGGAAAAGGCTTTCTATTTTTCATTTATTTCCATACATCATAAATAACATTCCAATATACCTCTTTTAGAGCATGTAGACCACTAAGAGACAAAAACATTAATGTCTCTAGTGCTTAATGAAAGTCTTGAGCTACCATCATTGGTATTCAGCCATTGTTTTAGGCTTTAGGCTTACATTAATTTTTGGCCGGTCATAAACATATGGAAGAACTAATTGTTTGTTAATTAAGAGCATCCAATTAAAACTTTTATTTAAATTTATTCACCATACTTCTTACGAGAAAAAATTAAATTGGTTGACCTAGGGATTGGATTTTATCTTTCAAACACAAAACACAACATATGTTCTATAGGTTTCTTTGGTTTTTTTTCGTTTTTTCTAAATATAATAGGAAAGTTATTCCATGTCATTTAATTTATTTTAATTTTAATATTTAAAATTAAAATTATTTGATCTAGGATTTCACATTGATTATTGTTGTCAAAATCAATATATCTTATTTATAGTGATGTAATATTAAAATTCTTGAAATGGGGTATGAATTTTATTTGTGATGGACGAAAATAATGTAGACTATATATTTTATTTACGTGATTTTAGTTAAATCATTAATATCAAATCGTCTTCTTCTTTTCCCATTTTCATAATTCATCTTATAATGTTTCCTTTTACGAGATAACAATGGTCAAATTAATTTATCATGGAAATTAATCTTATTAAAATAAAGATAATAAAAAAAAAAGTTGACATGAAGATCCTATAGGTTCTAAGTGTTTAAATCGAGCTTTGGTACCGTATGCAATCATCATAAATCAAAACATACAAACTATTTGGATCAATCCATGTTATTAATAATTAAAATATAAATATTGAACTGATTAGCATATAAGTTACAAAAACATGAGAAATAAAGACTTATTTGTAAAGTGAAGATATCTCTTACTGCATATTTTGAAGTTGTTTTTCTACTTGGATCTTGTTGGCCACAACAATGTTTTGGAGATGACTCTCCATCCAATTGTAGGCTCAACTGCATAGAATCTTTATACAGTTGGCCACGTGAGAGCCCTCAATCAACTTTTATAGCTACTATATATTTTTTAATGTTATAAACCATTAACTATAGACAGAAAACCCTAAACCCTAAACCCGAAAAAATATACCCTAAACCATGAACCCTAAGCAATTTATAACATTTTGAACCGTGAACCCTAAGCCCTAAACCCTAAATGCCCAATCCTGAACCCTAAACCATAAACCCTAAGAATTTTATAAGATTTTAAAAAGTGTTTTGTAAATTTTATTTAAGTGTTTATTAAAAGAATTTAATAAAGCGTTTAAGCCCTAAAACATAAACCCCAAACCCTAAACCCTAAACCTTAAGCATTTGATAACATTTTTTAAGAAGAGTATTCTAACTTTTATTTAAGTGTTTCTTAAAAGAATTTACCAAAGTGTTATAAACCCTAAACCCTGAGCATATTATAACATTTTAAAAATAGTTTTTTAAAATTGATTTAAGTGTTTATAAAAAGAATTTAGTAATGTGTTATAAAATTAGAAACCTAAACCCTACACCCTAAACACTCAACTCCAAACCAAAAACCCTAAACCTAAATACTAAGTATTTTATAAAATTTTAAAAAGCATTTTGTAACCTTTATTTGAAAGTTTATTAAAATAATTTACTAAACCATAAACCCTAAACACTAAACCCCAAACACTAAACCCTAAACACTAAACCCTAAACCCCAAACCCTAAAGCCTTATAAAACCTAAACCCTAAATACTAAACCACAAAATCTAAACCTTAAATCGTAAACCATAAACCTTAGCCCCTAAACACTAAACCTTAAACACTAAACTCAAAACCATAAACCCTAAACTCTAAACCCTAAGAATTTTATAACATTTTAAAAAGCATCTTGTAATTCTTATTTAAGTTTTTAACAAAAGAATTTAATAAAGTGTTATCAAGCCTAAACCATAAAATCTAAACCACAAACCCTAAACAGTAAACTCTAAACCTCAAACCCTAAACCTTAAACTCTAAACTCTAAACCCTAAACTCTAAACCTTAGAATTTATAACATTTTAAAGGTCATTTTCTAAATTTTATTTAAGTGCTTATTAAAATAATTTACTAAAGTGTTCTAAACCCGAAACCCTAAATCATAAACCCTAATACCTAAACCTTAAGCATTTTATAACGTTTTAAAAACATTTTTGTAATTCTATTTAAGTGTTTATTAAGAGCATTTACTAAAGTGTTATAATCCCGAAACTCTGAACTCTAAACCCTAAAATCTAAACCCTAATAATTTTATAGCATTTAAAATTATTTTTGTAACTTTTAACTAAGTGTTTATTAAAAAAAATTACTAAATCATTTTAAACGCTAAATCATAAGCGCTAAACCCCAAACCCTAAACCATAAACCATAAAACCTAAGTATTTTATAACATTTTTAAAAGCATTTTGTAATTTTTATTTTATTATTTATCAAAAGAATTTACTAAAGTGTTATAAACCCTAAATACTAAGCATTTCACAACATTTTAAAAATCATTTTTTAACTTTTATTTAAGTGTTTATTAAGAGAATTTACTAAAGAAAAAAAACCCTAAATCGTAAACTCCAAACTGTAAATCCTAAACACTAAACCCTAAAATTGAAGCTTTTTATAACATTTTAAAAGTATTTTGTAACTTAAAAAAATCTACCTAAGTGTTATAAACCCTAAAATATAAACCCTAAACCCCAAACCCCAAACCCCAACCCTAAGCATTTTATAACCTTTTAAAAAGTGTTTCGTAACTTTTATGTTAGTGTTTATTAAAATAATTTACTAAAGTGTTATAAACCCTAAACCATAAATCCTAAACTTTAAACCCTAAAACCTAAACCCTAAACCCAAAACCCTTAACCGCTAAACCCTAAACCCTAATCTGGAAGCATTTTATGACATTTTAAAAAGCGTGTTGTAACTTTTTTTTTAAATGTTTACTAAAATAAATTACTAAAGTTTTATAAAAACCAAAACCCTATACCAAAAACCCTAAATCATAAACCCTAATAATTTTAAAAACATTTTAAAAAGTTTTTTGTAGCTTTTATTGAAGTGTTTATTAAAAGCATTTACTAAAATGTTATATAACGTAAACACTAAACCATAAACCCTAAATTCCAAACCCTAAACCAGAAACTATAAACCCTAATAATTTTATAAAATTTTATGAAGTGTTTTGTAACTTTTACTTAAGTGTTTATTAAAAGAAATTACTAAAATGTTATAAACCCAAAACCCTAAACATGAAACCCTAAAACATAAGGATTTTATAACATTTAAAAAAGTGTTTTGTAAATTTTATTTATGTGTTTATTAAAACCATTTACGAAAGTTTTATAAACCCTAAACCATAAAACGTAAACCATAAACCCCAAACCCTAAACACTAAAGCATAAACCCTAAACCCTAACCATTTTACAACAATTTAAAAACTATTTTGTAACATTTATTTAAGCATTTATTAAAATAATTCCTTAAAGCATTAGAAACCATCGACCATAAACCCTAAACTCCACACCCCAAAATCCTAAATCGTAAATCCTAAACCCTAAGAATTTTATAACATTTTAAACCCAGAAGCATTTTGTAACTTTTTGTTAAGTGTTTATCAAAATAATTTACTAATGCGTTATAAACCCTAAACCATAAAATTTTTATTACATTTTAACAAGTGCTTTGTAACTTTTTAAAACCTTAAACATTATAGCCTAAGACTTTTATAACATTTTAAACCCTAAACGTAAGCATTTTATAACATTTTAATAAGCCTTTTGTAGCCCTTTTATAACATTGGTGTTGTTTTAATGCAAGATGAAAGACCCATTGCTTTTGAAAGTCATCTAATCAAGGGAAAGTTTTTACACAAAGCTATTTATGAGAAGGAAACATTGGCAATACTACATGCACTTAAGAAATGGCGACCCTACCTAATGGGAAGACACTTCGAGGTAAAAATAGATCATGATAACCTTAAATACTTTTTAGAACAAAGATTATCCTCTGAAGAGCAACAAAAGTGGGTCACAAAGATGTTGGGTTATGACTTTGAAATCATCTACAAAAAAGGGAAGCAAAATGTGGTGGCAGATGCACTCTCACGAAAGGATGAGGATGTGGAAGCATTGTTGTGTGCCATTTCTATTATCCAACCAGATTGGATAAATGAAGCAAGGGAGGAATGGAAGAATGATGAAGAAGTGTGGGAACTTATTCAAAAGTTACAACAAGATTCTAGTACGTCGGATACATTTAGCTGGCAAAATGATTCATTATGGTACAAAGATCGCTTATACCTCTGTAACAATTCCCAGCTAAAACAAAAGATTATTATGGAATTGCACACTTCTCCCTTAGGAGGGCAGTCAGGATAAGTGTCATGTGTTTATTATTGGTAAAGTAATCCATAGTAATAAGATTTTACATTTTATATATGGCAATAAAATTTATGTCATTAAATAAATGAGAATATTTAATGTTTAAAAAAAAGTGTAGATTATTAAATAAATGAGGATATTTAATGTTTAAAAAAAAGTGTAGATTATTGGTTAATTAACATATAATTTTAGTACTATTCATTATGTATTTATTTTAGTAGTAAGTTTTGGAATGTGTTGATGGAAATTTTAAAATATTAGTGTTATGAATGATAAATGGTTAAAAACAATGGATGTAATCTAATTATAATACATAATTTTGTAATGATTCTTGTTCATGAAATTAAGATGATGGTATTAATATTAAAATTACAAATAATATATTAATAAGTATATTGGAATTTAAATTTTATATAGAGGTATATATTTTAAAATTATGATAGTTATCTAATAAATTTAAGGAGTATGATTTAATTGAGTATGTGAGAGAGATAAAAAATGAATTTTATAATTTGAAAATTAGTTGGGAATGTCATTTTCTGAGATATATTCAACTTAGATTTTACTATGGTTCGTGATTGTTTTGGCATAATAATGTTTTGAATTTATTTATTGATAGTATGATCTCGTAGTTCATAACAGTGAGTAACTTTTCATAATTTTGGAAACTAGGGTTGATTAACGGATAATTTCTTATTAGCAAATTTATATGTTACTATGGCTTAGGCTTAATTTATGTTTCATATATTAGAAAAGAAAGATAATAGATGAGGGATCTACTTTTGACTATGGAATAGCCTCTTGTTGGTCATGAAATTGGAAATAAACAAGAAAATGCATATCAGAATTAGCACTTAAGTGATGTATTTCAATTCCATGGTGATATTATGGTTTAGGAAAAGTGTTGCATTGGATGTAAAACTTGATATTTTATTTTATTTCGTATTTATTACTATAAATTTTAAATGTAAGGATAATGATGTTGTATTCTTATAATGCCATTTCGATTATTTTCCATGATATTATGATGTTATATCCTCCCTCCCTCTCTCTCTCTCTCTCTCTCTTGCTCCTACTCCCCCTCTCCCTCTCCTAGTATCCCAATTTCTTCCCCCCTCCATCCCTCTCTCTCCCACTCTTTCTTCTCCTCTCTCTCTATTTCCCTCTCCCTCTCCCTCTCCTAGGCCCCCTTTCCTGATATAGCTCGATCCTCCTCTTGCGCTCTCTGCCCCTCTCCATCTCCCACCCTGCCTCTCTCTCTCCCTCCCTCTCTCTCTTTCTCTCTGTCTCTCTCTCTTTGTCTATCTCGCTCTCATTATCTCTCTCTCATTACCTATCTCCATCTCTTTCTCTCTCTCTCTCTCCCTCACCCTCCTCCTCTCCCCATATCTTCTCCTCTCCATGCCCCTCAGCCACTATTCCTCCTTCCCTCCCTCGCTCTCTTTCTCCCTCTCCTTCCCTCCATATCTCTCTCGCTCCCTCCCCCTCTCTCTTGCTCCATCTCTCCCTCTCCCTCTGTCCCTCTCATTCTCTCTCCCTCCCTCACTCTTCCCCTCCTACCGCCCTCTCTCTCCCACTATCTCCTTCTTCCTCTCTCTCTCCCTCTCCCCCTCCCCCTCTCTCTTCCTATCCTCATATGCCTCCATTCCCCTATCCAATTCTCTTCCCTTCACCCTCCCCCTCTCTGGTGCTCTCTCTCGTTATCTCTCCACCTCTCTCGTTCTCTCTCTCTCTCCCTTCCTATTTCTTACTCTCTCCACCTCCTCCTCCGAATCCCCCTCTCCTTTTCCCCCTCTCTCAGCCCACATATCTCTCTCTTTACCCCTCTTCATCCCCCTCTCCCTGACCCTCTACCTCTCCCTATCATCCTCTATCCCCCCCTCTCTCTCTCCTCCTCC
>APFE030861311.1:1488-62717 GCA_000404065.3 Pinus taeda
GAACTATCAGAGAGAGGACACTAATCAAGACACCAGAAGATGACTCACCCCCCTACAATCATCTATATATGGATCCCTCATCACAGAGATCCAGAGGCTAGAATCTTGTATCTTGTAGAGAAGTGTTGTTGGTTTTCTAGTGTAACTTCATAGTGTTGGGTGATCTAAGCTTTAGAGGTGAAGAAGGGCCTTCTTGCTAGAGGATGATGCTGGGTCAGAACATATGGTTGTAATCCTCTTGCTACTTTTCATCTTAATAAAGCTATTCAAGTTTTCCTCCATATTCTTGTATGTTTACTTATATATGCATTTCTATGGTTAACACACATCTGGTCCTGTGTTATTTATGAATATAGATCTTTGTTCTTCGATAGTAGTATGTTGTTGTGATTCCACAAGTGCTCTTTGAAGCTGGGCAGATGAAGAAGAAGTGGCAAAGCTCTATCAGGAAGGAGAGGAATCAAACAAGGAAATCAAGCGCAAGACTAAGGTTGGTATCCTTGGTTCCACTCTTATCTATTTTCATAAAGGAAAATGAAAGTAGACTTTACTTGTTTGTTTCTAAGATAGCTACCAGACTTAGTGGGAATAGCAGCATCTGAGTGGACACTATTCCCGGTAACACCAAGTCACCAAGAATATATCAGAGTATGAGGCTCTAATATTGGGCCTTAACACAGCTAAAGATAGATAAATCATAAGCATAAAGGTGTTTGGAGATGCTGATCTCATCATAGGAAGTGAAAAAAATGTTTCAAGCAAAGCACCCAAGGTTGAAAGCATATAGAGATGAGGTATGGAGACTTAAAGAATCTTTTGATAGTTTTTGTATCTCATACATCCCTAGAGTCAAAAATCAGCTTTCCGATTCCCTTTTTGTGTCTGATATCATGTTTATCCCTCCCATGCCTCCCAAACTAGTTTATGAAGTTCAGATGAAATATAGACCATCCTTGCCTGATAATGTCTAGCATTGGAAAGTTTTTGAAGATGATGATGAAGTGAATAGGTTTCTACAAGTCATTGATGAATTCTTTGAAATGCAAATTGATCAAGAGAATGAAGCCTTGGAACAAAGTCCCCATCCCTAGCTTAGAAACAAAATTGGCAAAAATAACATTGTCCAATTGCCCAGTAATCATATACCTAAAGGATTGGTGCCTCTAGAGAAGTTGTTTGACTAGAATGATGTGCCTTATAAGGCTCCCCAAAAAGAAGATCAATCTGTAGTTCATAGGAATAATATAGGGAGTCGAGAACATCCAAGATATATAAATTTGTCCACCCATCTATCTGCTGCCCAATGTTCTAAGTATTGCAATTTAATGAAGAAATTCGGTGATTTTTTTTGCCTGGGAATATAGTGACCTGAAAACTTATGACAAAAAGATCATCCAGCATAAAATTCCCTTAGAGAAAGACACCATCCCTTTCAAGTAGAAGCTGAGACCAATAAATCCTTTACTCCTCCCTCTGATTGAAAAAGAAATCAAGAAATTATTCGCTGCTAAAATCATAGTCCCTCTCAGATATTCAAAATGGGTAGCTAATTTGGTAGTGGTAAGGAAGAAAAGTGGAGAAATCAGGCTCTACGTTGATTTCAGAAACTTAAACAAATGCTCTAAGAAAGACAATTATCCTCTACCCAAGGTGGAGTATTTGTTGTAGAAAGTCTCAAGAACCAAAGTGATGTCTTTCCTAGATGGATTTTCAGGGTATAACCAGGTTGTTGTGCATCCAAATGACCAAGAGAAGACTGCACTCACCACTCCTTGGGGCACTTTGATGTATTCCAAGATGCCTTTTGGGCTGATGAATGCTAGAGCCACCTTTGAGAGAGCCATGGATATAGCATTTGTGGGAGAGAAGGATAAGTTTGTCCTCATCTACCTTGATGATATAACAATATACTCTAGCAACCATCAAGACCATTTGCAACATTTGAAGAAAGTGTTTCTGAAGTGCAAAAGGTTTGGGATTTTAATCAACCCTAAAAAGTCACAGTTTGCTTTAAAAGAGGGCACGTTGTTAGGACACATTGTTTCTACTGCAGGTACCAAAATTGACCCAAGAAGAGTAAGAGCAATACAAACCTTGTCCATCCCAAGATCAAAGAAGGATATCCAGTCCTTTCTAGGAAAGATAAATTTTGTAAGGAGGTTTATTCCTAATTTTGCAGAACTTGTAAAACACATCACCTCCATGTTGAAAAAGGGATTAGAAATCAAATGGGCTGATGCAGCAAGAAGATCCTTTGAAACCGTTAAGAGGGCTATTATAGAAGCTCCTTCTTTGATCAGTCCAGATTATAGCAAGGACATCCATATATTTTCATTCACTTTAGATGATACCTTGCAGTAGTTTTATTGCAATCAAATGAGGAAGGCTCAGATCATCCAGTGGCATTTTTCAACAAAACCTTAAAGGATGTTGAGCTGAGGTATGATAGGTTAGAAAAAAAGGCATATTCCCTTATCAAATCCTTGAAAGATTTCAGAATTTACATTCTGCATTCCAAGGTAATTGCATATGTGCCCTTTGCTTCAGTGAAAGATGTCCTAAAGTAGCCAGATGTTGATGGAAGAAGGGCTAAATGGATTGCAAAACTGATTGAATTCAACATAGAGCTGAAGCCCACCAAGCTTGTCAGAGGTTAGGGCCTTGCCAGATTAATGGATGAAGAAAAGTGTAGGGTGTTGGACATGAATTTGATAAGCATAAATTCATAGAATAGTCAAGTGGAAGGGGAAACAGTTGAACCAGGGAAAAATTAATCATTAGCAAAGAATATAGCTTCTTGTGATTGATATTTTGTAATGGCACAATTCTTGCTGAAGCTAGAAGTTCCTCCAGGCCTTAGCTCAAGCCAAGCCAGAAATGTCAAGCTTAAGGTAGCTAAGTATTGCATTCATAAAAACTTTCTCTACTAGAGGGATCCATCTAGAATTCTTCTGAGGTGTCTGGACAAAGAACAATCCATGGAGGTTATGCAACAGTTTCATTCCAGCATATGTGGAGGACATCACTATTGGAAAACTACAGCTCACAATATCCTCAGGGCTGGATATTATTGGCCCACCTTGTTTTCTGATGTCTTTTCATTTGTTAAATCTTGTGACAAGTGCCAAAGATTTTAAGGGAGGCAACAATTGAAGTCCCTACCCTTAAAACCCATACATGTTGGTGGCCCTTTTCAGCGGTAGGGCTTGGACTTCATTGGAGAAATCAATCCACATTCTAGTGGCTCGCACAGATGGATCTTAGTAGCCACAGATTACTTCACTAAATGGATTGAGGCCATCCCTACCAGAAAGGCTAATCGTCATGTAGTCACGAGGTTCTTGACAGAGAATATCTTCACCAGGTTTAGTTGTCCATATAAATTAGTCACAGATAATGCAGCAGCCTTCAAGGCAAAAGAGTTGGTGGACATGTGTGACTTAGTGGACATTAAGCTAGTTCATTCCACCTCATACTACCCTCAAGGCAATGGTCTAGCAGAATCTTCCAACAAGAGCTTGATAAGGATAATTAAAAAGTTGTTGGAAGACAAAAAAAAGAATTGGGATTCTAAGCTCAAGTATGCACTGTGGGCCGATAGAGTGACCACCAAGAAATCCACGGGGAATTCTCCATTCAAGTTGCTATATGGGACTGAGGTTGTGTTCTCCATTCAGTTAACCCTCCCTATGGCAAAATTCTTGCAGGAAGAGCAGGATGATGTAGAGTACATGGCAAAAAGAATCACTGATTTAGGAGAAGTACATCAAATCAGAGAACCGCAGGTTGAGAACTCTGCAGTAAACCAAAAGAGAATCAAGGAAGCCTTTGATAGAAAGGAAAAAATGGACAATTTTCCAGTTGGAGACTTGGTTCTTAAGTGGGATGCACTAAAGGAGAAGAAAGGTAACCATGGGAAGTTTGATGCTCTATGGACTGGACCTTTTGTCATCACTCAAGTCCAAGGGAACAATACTTTCATGCTGCAAGGTGTGGAAGGGGGGACAATTTTTGATGGCCTATTCAATGGGCGTTTTTTGAAAAATTATGTTATTTAAGGCCTTTTGGCCTTAAAGTTGTAAATATGTTATTTTATCAGTTTAGTGTAAGCTTAATAAGATTCCATGCCCAATGGAACACTAGGAAATTTTGCTCATCTAGTTTTGATAGGTAAGGCATTGGTCTGCAATTCTTGAGACCTCACAGGGAGAATCTCATCTCCAGAAGGAGCCAGTGTTAGCTCAGTTATATAACTATCGTTGTTGAGGGCCAAATATAATCTTGGTTGTGTTGATTATGCTCAAAATAAAGACCACAACAGTCATCTCCCTTCTGCTCCTTTACCCCGCTTACTATCTTTCACCTCCGCTACTTCTGTTTTTCACCTAAAACTTGACTTAAACCGATGTTCTCTCAAGCCCTTAGTGCAAAGCCTAACCCTTCATAAAGCCGATTCCACATGACCCCGCACTTCCATAACCCTAACATCACCTTTAAATCACAACCTTTGACTCTTCCCGTTGATCCGACAACTCCTGTCATGCCAAATAAAGTCACCCACGCAATCAAATCCCCACCGTCCGATCATCTCCACCACGATTGGACGGCATTCTCTCTCCTCACGTCCACAAAGTTTCGGGGTGTTAACGCGCGATGGATAGTAGTTTCCTCTCCCCTCCGCCGCCATGTGTCACACTCTGAGTGGAATCATGCACCGTTCCCCTTTTACAGCCCAACGTCCTAAGCCGATGTGAGTAATACCGCTCACTGCCCAGTCCAACGTTCCCTCCCAATAACATCCATGCACCTTCACCATCCAATCACGTTGGATTTGTCTGCCTGAGAACCAATGGCCCATGATCACTTCACTCTCATCTCTCCTGATACCCTCTGCCAAGCCATCCTCGCCATCCATCCTCTTGATCCAACGATTGATCTTCCTCCTTCATCTGTTTCGTCCACCCACTACGTAGTCCACGTCCTTTGACTGTTTTGTGCACCTGAAGAATGAAGGTGACCAGTCCCCAGTACCAGTTGTAGTTGCTTATCAACAACCGCATTCAACAGACAGTATGGCCAAGAAGGAAAAGGACAGAGCATGAGCATGTAGCTGCATCTAGCAGTTATGGAACTTCATGGATAAGGACACTCCAGCTGCTTGAGAGGATAGCAGAGCATTTGAGAAGATCAAATTCACTCACAGAGACAAGTAAACATGCTCAAAGACTCCATTACATAGTTAAATAAAGTTGGTGGTCAATTATGCCCCCTCCATACCTAGAATGGCCAAGTGCCTTTGTAATGAAACTCTATATATACCCAGATACAAGATGTAATCAGGGTTGATGGTTGATTTTTTGATGTAAGGTTCAACTTCTGGAGACTGTGACTATTTTGATACTTGTAGTGTCTCATCTTCATTTTCAGCTAATACAAGCTTCGTTTGTTGTTAATTGTTCACTTTCCATTTCTCCTCTCTTTAAGTTGTGCCTGATATGTTGTATTCCTGAACTCTTGATGTTTAGCACTAGAATGGCTAGCACCCTATCCCTGTGTTAAAGTATTGTATGTACCATTGAATGAGTTATTTAGGTTTCTCTTCCTCTTGTGCCAGAGAGCTGTCATCTTGTTTGTGCACTAAGAGATTAAATTTGCAGACTTCTTTACTAGTTGCAGCCAGCCATCACATGGTCTTGTGCATCTGTCGATGTGGTCAGTGTTCTCCATTTTCACCTTATCTTAAAACTGTGAGTAGTTGGTGATCTAAAAACTTATACTCTGGGGGTGTTCACACATGTTTGGAGTCAAGCAAAGTAGAAGTAATTATCTGGCTTGGACAAGCATCATTCCTTCCATTCATCCATTTGCAACAATAAATTGAATTTATATGTTCCCAGGCATCTCCGAGCTACAACCTAGGAGAGTTTCTTGGGGTGGTAATAGCCCTCTTAGAGTATGGGTTACAATCCACAACTCAATATTCCTTCAAACCCTCTATGGAAATACTACAGGTTGGATCATCCATGGTACAAGTCATTAGGTGGAAATGTTGATGGTGTTTTGGGTTTAACTGTTATTTTGGGAGGATGGCACAAGAACTGTCCTATGCATGAGATCAATGGCTACAACTTGGCAAAAGAGCATGGTATTTATTCCTTGAGGAGTTGTTTTCTAAAACCACTAGAGGTTTATCGGGTGGAGTCTAAATGGTATTGGGTTTTTTTGAGGAAGGTTCTAATTCCACTCTTTGTGTGACATGTAGCAAGAAGAGCTAAGAGAATACTTCTCTCATTGGATGGTTATCCCTCGTGTGACTTGTCCACCCGATATCTTTGTAAACCATTCGATCATCGGTGGGAGATCAATGGTGTTTGTTTGATCATGCAAGTTAGTTTGGTGCCTCAAACCTAAAAAACGTTTAGAGGGCTGGAATAAAGTTTACATTGGGTCCATAAGCATGGTTTTGTATGGGTGGTTGTGGGCCCATGTTTAGTGCGATTCCAGTAGACATTGATAGGTCAGTATGGAGGGTGAGTGGCTTTACAAGCTCTATGAAGTTTCTAGTTGATGTTCTTTGTTGGATGTCTAGTGGACCCTCACTTGAAACGTTTTTTGAGGGCTCAAATTCTTTTAGTACTAGACAACATGACCAGATGGTCTACTGATTGCCTGTTGTCCAGAGTAAATAGAGGTAACTCCCTGGTTGCTTTGTTAGGACTTCGCATAGTTCTGGATCCGTGGTTCAGTATTCTAACTGCACAGATTCTTGTTGAAATCTCACAGGGCTATAGCGTAAATTATGTATTTTTAACTAGATTAGTAGAAGGGCCTACACTTACCTGATAAAAAAATATATATATATAAGTTTCCTGGTGAGTATCTTTTTGCAGTAACTACTTAAACTCCTTGATTTGCAAATGTTGCTAATTACTTGGTTTTAGGGAAGTTACCTTCACATTTGTTTCCAAGAGAGAAAAGAAAAATTATTCAAGAAAGTGCAAGATATTCATGGATCACTAACGAATTGTATAAAATAAGGCCAGATCTTATGATCAAAAGGTGTGTCAGGGAAGATGAAATGCTTGATATTCTCAAAGCATGTCATGATGAGCTATGTGGTGGAAACTTTGCTAAGAAAAGGACAACATATAAAATCCTTTCTTTAGGATATTATTGGCCATCCATCTTCAAAGATGCTAAAGAATATATCAGAAGGTGTGACAGCTACCAAAGGGTAGGGAAACCTGCTCCCTCAAATGAAATGCCATTACAAACTCAGCTACTTATCGAACCCTTTGAAAAATGGGCTTTAGACTTTATTAGACCAATTAATACTCCATCTAAGTAGAAAAAGTATATATTGGTATGCATTTATTATGTCACCAAATGGGTAGAAGCCAAAGCATTACCTTTTGCTAATGAAAAATCTGTAGTTAGTTTTCCTTTTGAGGACATCTTTACTCGCTTTGGTGTTCCAAGAGAAATTGTGATAGATCAGGGATATCAATTCACATCCAACATGATGGAAAGGCTTATGGATGAGTACAAGATAAAGCATAGGAAATCAAATCCCTATCATCCACAAGCAAATGGTCAAGTGGAGTCTACAAATAAAGTGATTGAAGGAATCCTCACCAAGACTATGCATCTACATAGAAGATATTGGCAGAAAGGCTTCCTAAAGCCTTATGGGCCTATAGAACTACATGGAGGAACACAACAAGACATACACCCTACGAACTTGTTTATGGGAAACAAGTCCTATTCCCTATAGAGTTCTAAATTAGAACTTTCAAGATGGAAGTCCAATTGGGAATGGATTTATCTGAGGCTCAAAAGCATAGACTAGAGCAATTAAATGAACTTGATGAAATTAGACAAGAGGCAATTCAAAGGACTGGTCTAGTCCAACAAAAGAGGGCTAAATGGCATGACAAATACGTCAAGGATAAGAGGTTTCAAGAGGGATATTGGGCACTGTTATTTGATTCAAAGTTTAAAGATTTTCAAGGGAAGTTTCAAACTCATTGGCTTGGGCTATATGAGATTGAAAAAAAATTTAGTAGTGGAACAGTGAGGATCAGAACAATATATGAAAGTCAAACTCCTCTTCTTGTGAATGGTCATAGATTGAAAATATATAAAAAAATCAATTTCAAAGGAGTTCATCAAGGTCTTCCAGAACAATTCTGAAATGAAGTTAGTGAAAAGGAATCATTTTTCTCCTCCAACTTAGTCTTTGTTTTTCCTATCTAAAAAAATAAAATAAAAACTAAAAAAAAAAATGTATAAGGTTGAAAACCAATCATTGATTAGCATGCTTATACAGAAAATACAGGGTGAAAATTATAAGTTTCGGACACCCTATATTTTCCATTTCCTTTTTTGAAAAAGTGGTGAAAAAAAGCCACAGACATTCAGCATTCTACAAAATTCATTGTCTCATTTCATGTCACTCTGTTTTACTTTTACAGTTTTAGTTCATTGCATTGCCATATTTCACCAATAAATTTTTCCTTTTCCAATATTTCTTTCATCTCCATTTTCATTTATCATCTTGAATTATTTTCACTTACCCAGCCATTTCCATTTCGTCCATTCATAAGACATATTTTACTATCTGTTTTACATTCTGTAGTTGTTTCCACATTTTGCAGCTGATTCCGTTCCATAGCTGATCCTGTTCTACGGCAACAGTTTGTTTATCAATCCAAGCACAAGTTTCCTGTTCATAATAAAATATTGTATGCCGGTAATTGAAGAAAAATCAACTTTGAAGACTAATCATGCCTAAAGCACCTATGGAGCAAACATCAAAATATTAGCAAGTGGAAGGTAAAAGTTCCAAAGGTAAAATACAAAAAATTATTTCAAAAAGTAAATTCAAAAACATGAGCTTGTATAACATGTATGATCACATGTCTCCTTGATTAATCATCATGTGATTTGACTGCCACGATGTCTCTGCCATATCTTCCATCTTCAATGCCAAACGGTCCAATGATTCCTTCATAATTGATCTCTGCTTTAACCTCCATAACTCTTACTTAACCAGTCCTCCACAGCTACATTCGTTAACGGTCAGGTTAAGGACATGACCTACCTATATAAGACTCTTCAAACCCTGACTATTTATTATTACATGCCAACTCTTAAGTTTTTCCCTCATATTTATGTAGCCACTTTGTGCACACAGTCATTCTGTTTCTATATTCTTTGTGCATACAGCTACTCTGTTTCCACACATTTTGTGTATACAGTGACTCTGTTTCCATATATTCCGTATATACAATCGTTTTATTTCATAGTCACAGTGATTCTGTTTCCATTCATTCTGTTCCCATATACCCTATCATCCTATTTCCATATCCATAATCATTCTGCTTTTGCATAGACAGTCTTCTTATTACCATATACGTAGTCATTTCATTTCTTGGACAGTGAGAGTATCTTTGAAGGGTATACAAGAACAGAGGTTATGGGGCTTATTGTTAGAACTGAACCCGTAGGGGTAAAATACATGGAGGGATATCCGCAGCTAAAGGGAATGTTACAAAAGGCTGGTGGTTGTGTTTTATTAAAAAATTCAATGGTTACGATAAGGCAATCACTAAATTCTTTGCCAGGTCATTTGATGGAATGGAAGTGGAAATAGGTGACATCAAATTTACAGTTACCGAGTCCTTCATAGCAGAAGCAACATAACTCCCAAGGCTAGGAGAAAGGTGGTTTAAGAACAAAGAGTTTCATGATGAAACCTAGAAGGTGATTCTTAAAATCCCAAGTATGGACATTTCAGTTTTTAGAAAAGGGATTCCAATTTCTACACTCAAAAACAAATGGAGTAGCATGTTGTTAATATTGCAAAAATTCATTACCTATGAAGGGAGGTTTGGGTCTTTGTATATCTATCACATATTATTTTTAATGAATTTTATAGAGAATGGAACCCTCAATCTTCCTTTTTTCCTTTTGAATAGTCTGAGAAGAATGGAAACTAATGTTCAAAAGAAAGTTGAGTCAATAGAAACCACTCTATATCATCATGGACTAGTGAAGATTTTAGTTGAATTTCATTTGAGAAGTGTAGGGGATACATGGGAGGACTTCTTAGTATGGAATTTCTTCCAAGATGCCCCAAATTTATCTGAGGGAAGTCTTGCTAAAAGAAGCAAAAGAAGAAATGTCAGCATTGGAAGCTCCTCACAAAAAAATGATGTAGAAACAACTCCTAGAACAAAGATCAGAAAGCAGACTAAGCAGACGAGAAAAATGAAAGAAAGGGTTGAAGAAATAAATAGGGATATTTCTGAACCTTTATCACCTAAAGAGGATGAACAATTTCTTTCTAAAAGACTAACCAAGATCAAGGAACAAATCAAGAAAGATCAAGAGAAAGGAAAGAGGGAAAAGGACACCAAAGAAGAAACCATAAGTTTCCAAAATGTGAGAAGGAGTTCTAGACTCCAAGGCCAGGTGAAGAAGATGAAATCAAAAGAGGCCCAGTTTATAAATTTAAAGGATGAAACCCCAATTCAGTCCCTTGATAGTATTCCATATGAACAAAGTCCACAAAGCTCTCCTCCACAAAATTTTGAAGACAACCCAAGAAGAGCTTCTCCCGACATTGATCCAGTTCAACAACAAATCTATGACTACATAGAGTCATTAGAGAGAAAGAGTTCCTCAATAGACCCAGGGACTTCAACTAATCTAGAGCAGCCTACCACCTCATAAGAAACTCTAATTAGCTCTCTCAAACAAGAGATCTATGAGCTATAAATTTTGAACAAGCACATCCAAAAAGAAAATGAAAATTTGAAGGAACAGAATAAGGTGGATAGAGATATTCATGAAAATACCATGATACACTTGGGATTATGGCACAAGAAGAAAAGGAAGCTGAAAAAAAAAAAGAAGCTGAACAGGGAACTTATTAACCTCAAGTACATATTTCTCATGAGGAAGCCAAGGATGGCAGTCAGTGCAAAGAAAAGAAACAAGAGGAAGTTGGATGTGTTGGCTGAAGTATCAGAACAAATGCAGTAGGAGGAGGGAGTTCACAATTTTGATTTCATGGGACATGCAATGGTTTTGTAGTGGGGTTATGTTGAGCCTCAAAACTACCCTTTCCTTAGCTACTCTTCTCATTCCTTTTCTTTGTTTTTCCATGAAGAAAATTCATCCCTATCATCAATAACTAGTATACATTGCCTTAAGGAGGACATTTTAGTGATTTACATGTTATGATTTTATGTTTTGCTATTTGAATAATTTTTTGTCTTTTAGCTAGGGAATGCGGCCTATTCTACAGCTAATTGGTTGTTCCACAACTACTTCCATTCTTTAACAGGTTCCAGGTGTTAGAAGGAGAAAACAACTACATGGGCAGCTTGGAAAACATCATGACATGGATCATGTCCTATTCACCTAGCCCAGGTCAACAAGGAAGATGGTACAAGACTCAGGTCAAAGGAGAAGTCAGACGTAGAGACCAAAGGCAAACGGGACTATGTTTTGGACATGTTTCACAGTGATGGGATTTGAAACAACTTCCTGAACCCATGGACTCCAACAACCATCACCTTAGATTTATGTCTCCAACATCCAAGGAAGAGAAATCTGTGTGCCTGTCTGCTACGTGTTTTTGGCTATAGCATATTTTTCTCCATAAACATTTGTATAATTTTTCTATAAATACCTATGTAAAGAACGCAGACCCAGTTTGAATTTCGCATGTATTAAGCTTAGACTATTGCTCTGTAATTTTCAAAACCTCATTCTCTGTTTTTAATATGAAGACCGTGTGTTTTATGGATATTTGAAAGCATTTCTTGGAGTTTTGATTGAGTATGCATAACTTGAGCAATTGTAGAGGGCCCCTGCACTCACTAAGGTTTCATTTCATTTTGTTTTGTCTTTTATAGTTAAACTGTAAATGTATCATTTCTTCCATAGTGTTCATAACCATTTACTAACCTTGTTTATAATGCAGTCATTATCATTTTCTTACTAACGCAGAATATCTTCTTTCATTACAAAATAGCTTTCTCTTTACTTAATTTCTTTCTAGTCTTTATCAGTAGTAGAAGTTGAATTCAGTAGTGTAGAGTAGTTTATTTCATTTACTGTTTCACTAGTTTTTAAATTTCCAAACAAACTGATCAGTGCCATTACTATTCTTGCCATTTTATTACTAGCTTAGTGACTCATGGTGTAGATGAATGTTTCTAAAAATCCCTTCTAGTTGATAACTCATCTCAAACTAAGTAGTTGAATACTTCATTCATGCAATGAGTCTTTTCTGCATTTTTTCATTTATCTTCTTTTAGAATAATGAAGTACAAAATTCCTCAAAATGTCATCCGAGGGAGGTTTTTCTCCCAAAACTGAGAGGCAGAGTAACTAAGCACTTCATTTAATTTTGTTTCCATAGTACATTAGTTGCAATTTCATTTTTAGGTTTAGTATTTCATTTAGTTTTAACAGAATAGACAATAGTTGCAATTTCACTTTCAGTTTTTAGTATTTCATTTAATCTTGTTTCTGTAATTGAAAAGATAACAATTTTAGTTTTGAGTTTGTAGCTCATGGTTTGGAGACAATGATATGAATAGAAATAAAAACTCTGTTTTCATTTCTTGATTAAACTTTGCTTCCAAATCTCACTTAAGCTCTTTTAGTCCTCATCTTTTTAGACTCTTAGTAGTCTTTATAGAAGTTAGATTTAGGATTTCGATAGTCACATTGTAAATCATTAGGGACTAAAGGACCAAAAACCTCCAAAACAACATAAAATACAAAAACAATGAAGTAAGGAGGGTTGTATAGCACATATAGTGCACTACACTTCATCAGTTTATGATACCCGGATTGTTAATTTATGTAGAGCAATTTAAGACACTAAATTGACCAAACAAGTAGATCAACGGTAGAGGTTTAATATGCAAGTTGGTTTATCAGGGATTGGGGTATGGAAGCGACACGCGATAATGCGAAACCTCGATGGGTGTGGCACCGATGAAGTTATGAGCGCGAGTTTATAATGTTTGAAGTCTGACAGTTCAATCGCACATCGGATGCTGAGGAGTTGTGTATTAATGTGAACCATGGAGAAGCGATACCTAATTGCGATAAAGGTAACCTTGGGAAGTGTGCAGAGGCCGTATAAAGGCAGAAAAGGTAAGTTTATGAATTTTTTGTGGTATTTCCTTTGTAAAAGGGTTATAATGGAAAATAGTCCTGATGAGAAGGTTTACATGTTAAAACATATTTAACCAACGTTAAGAGAGGAAAAGGTTACATATGTGTGGTTAAAGGGTTAACGAAGGGTGTATAAGGGTTAATGAAGTTTGTGAAGGGTTTTAAAGTCCCGACGGGAAGGAATTAACAAATGAATTTAATACAGTCATAAATGAAAGATTGAGGGTTGTTTAAAGTCCCGATAAGTGTATATGGACTAGGGGTTAGCCTATGCTAGGCATTAGTAAATCATTCAGCATAAGAACTGATGAAGTGGCCTTAACCATTGATGGATGAAGATTTGACTCCTTGGAGAGTTAAATACCTAAGACAAATGTGGTTATGAATTTTACATGCATAGTGTGGGTGTAAGTGGGGGTAACCCTACCATCACTTGCTACTCCTCTTGAGTTCTTCTTACCAAACATTTTGTGTAGACACTTTGTAGCATAGTACCTGAATTCATGAAAATTGAAGAATTTTATTTTGGAAAATTCTTTCTTATTTCCCCCTTGGATGGATTGTAGTTTGGTTTCAGATTTTTTCCCTTTTCCCTTCTTTCCCTTTCCAACTCATGCAAAATTTTCTTCATCCTCATCATTGGATGAAATTCCATCTCCGGTATTCTTCCTAATATCTTCGTGTACCAAATTGGACCACAAGCGTTCTAGATTTGGTAATTTATCTTTCCCATTCATCGAGTCCTGGTAGCTATGCTAGCTCTTGGGAAGGTTTAGAAGATCCAAGATCACCAGGTCATCTTCTGCAACATTCACACCAACCGCTCCAAGCTCATCACGAACTTGGGTAAATATGTTGAGATACTGCAAAATAGTATCATTCTACTGCATATTGATGTTTTGAAGTTTGTGTTTGAGGGCTAGCTTTCTATTATCACTAATATTCTCGAATAGCTCTATCAGTTCCTTCCACATTGCAAAAGGATTTGATTTCCCATGGATATCTAAGACAGTGTGGTCTCAAACAACCTCCAAGATTATTCTCTTCACCTTGCCTAAATATTTCTTCCATTGAGCTAGGTTCTGGGCATCAGTTAATCATGGTTTTGCAATGGTTTCCTTGACATATTCCAACAATTTGTTGTCATCAAGCACCCCCTCCATGTGATTCTTTAATTCAATGAAATTTGAGCTGCCTTCCAAGGCATACTCTAATCTTAGCCCATTGAAGATCATATTCCCAACTCTAAAGAGATCCTTCTACATTGAAGCTACAAATTCGAACCTCATGAGAAACAACTTTGAAATTCCTGCTCTAATGTGAATCTTGCTCTGATACCATGCAAAAATTTCATGATAGAATTACAATTACCCAAGAAATTTTAATCTAAATCAAGAGACACAATTCTAGTCTATTGATTTGCGGAATTCAATTCACAATTTAGAACAACAATCTTAGACATGCAATAAGAAATAAAACACATGCACAATATTTTTTCTAAGAAAATCTAATTGGGAAAAACCCCTCAATCCTCTTTGCATTAATCATATGAATAGATATGTATTACAATTTCTTGTTCAGTCTAAGTTCAACCTACAAGTGAATAACCTATCTCTCTTCTCAATCAAAATCTTTGACTCAGACTTACTCAATTTTTTCCTCTGCTTGAGCCTCTATTTTTTAGGAATTTCCCTCCAATTGATTGTGCAATTCCCAAGGTTTTATCATCTAACTACATGCAACACCTGTACAAACAAACTAGTTTACAATTTCTTGCTAAAATGCCTTGGAATCTCCACCACAGTTGGGAACTTGAATTTCCTACATGCACTAGTTATTTTATGTTGATTGATTAGTTAACTAAATGATCATTGAGTTAGATTATTGTCCCACTACAACTGACATCCTATTAGTTCCTCCAATTGTTAGAACTATTTTAGTTGAACACAACTAGATATAACTGAATTGGGTTACTAAAATTAAGAAATCACACATGCTTAACTGAACTCCGAGCTCTCTAACTCAAATTTACTAAGCTAATTGAGTGACAAGAGCCACACCACACAAGTTAATTGCCTCGAAGTTGTCTGTTGGTGTGGAAATTTGAATTTTCTCAATTTGACCAAGGCAAAGTCAAAATGAGACTTTATTTTTTCAATTCTCAACAAAATTAGATGGTTATTATCATTATATAGAAATGTTGTACCAAGAGAGTTACTATAATAAATAAATAAATAAATAAAATGTTGTGTGATTTGTTGAATAATGATTATACTTTTATCATCACTTTATTCCAAGGGTTCTTTTAATTCTTTCTTCTCAAGGGATTTCTTTTTCCAATTATTTTTTGGGTGGGAATATCTATAATATAACCTTTTTCCATTGACTATTGTGCTTTTTATTTTTTCTTCATTTTTTTGGGAGCGAGGGGAGTGATTAAGAAATGGATGAATCTCTATGAAATCTATTTCAATTTCCTTAATTTTAATGCAAAATTTCATATTAATATAATAATATTGAAGAGAATTTTAATAAATTTTACAAAATTTTGAACTTTTAAGAAGATAACTTTAATTTAGTGATTTTTTAGTTTACTTTAATGATCATTTAGTGAAATATTATAAAACTCTAGCAATGTTTTGTGAAAGTATGTAATTATTTGAGAAATTTCATGCATGGAGAGTGGTGGGCCCCAGTATTGCAGCAATAATGTTGCAACTCCTGGAACTCCCTTCTTTAATTTTATCAACCCGGTAGTTCGTAACAAACTTGGAAGCGACGATGCTGTATGTACAAGTACTAGTTCTTGCCACAGCTGTCACTTGGTTAGCTAGCACAAGTCCGCTAGGAGCTTAAGCCAACTTCTATGAACTCCTAGAAGAAGCTTTTTAACTGATGGATGAAAGCTAACTCAAAGGAAGCTAATCTACTTGCGGAAAGAAACTGAAAGCCAAAAAGAAATGCAAACCCTAGAAAACCCTAATTCTACCAGCGAGTACTACTGGATGAGATGCCATTGACTTCGGAAGATAAAATGCATGTGTCTAAGCTAATTTTATAATGAAATGTGAAGAAAACATCTTTTTGTATTTTTGAATGATTTTGTAGGATTCTTATGCATGTGCTTTTACTGTTTTTGACTGTGCAAAGGTGTATCTACGGAAGGAAATGCTTGCAAGAGGTTGGGAAGGTTAGAAGAGGTCCTAAGGGGTCCCTAGCACCCTTCCTAAGACTTTCACAGTGATCGGATCTCAAGAAATCGCTTTCGTGAGCTTCTATAGGAAGTCTGCAGGGGTTCTACAGGATTTTCTGGGATTTCTACAGGATGTTCTGTAATTTTCTACAGGATGTTCTGAAAAGAGGATTTTGGAGAATGGATGGAGGGAAAAAGGTGGAGGAATGAGTATGGAGGTGAAATAGGGGTGTAGGGGAGTTCAAGACTTGGAGGATGGAGTTGAGGAGTGGCGCAGATGGTGAGATTTGTTCAAGGAGGGATGCAACGATGTTGCACAAGAAGATGAGAATCATGGCAAAGTAAGCGAATGAGGCAAATGTAAGGTAAGGGTTCCAAGTGAAGGGTGAAGCAGGTAGGTTGGATGGAGTATGGGCAGGTAAGGAATGATAACAGGTACTCTGCAAGTGGTTTTTCGAACTGAACAAACAAACACTTATAAAACCTATGACCTAGTTACTTCACTCTAGTATGACCTAACAACAAAAGGAAATGAACAAAAGTTTATTCGAAATGAAATACGTGCAATAAATATGCAACTGAACAATCATAAACTGAAGCATGCAATCAAAACTGATATCAAGTTCGACAACTAAGAATCCAACACTACTAATCGCATGGTGAAGCAAAGACAATGTTTTTGGTGGCAGCAAGGTGGCCTTGGTCCCAGTTATGATTCCACTGAGGGAGAGGTGAGATCCAAGGTGCTTAATGGCCTTTTCCTGAAGATCTTCCCTGTTATTGACTTATCAAACCAATCTGAACATGAAAAGCTACTTTAATCATCAAAAGCAATCTAAATAACAAAACAAGATTTAAATCTAAATAGCAGATTTTATTTTAAGAATGCAGCAAAGACACATAAAAGTAAACAAAGGAAGTACTGGGAACTTGAGATGGGCCCAAACCTAAGAGCTACAGCCTCCTAAGATATATTTAGAGCTGGTGCAAAGCTGGATTCATCCTTATTGAGCAAGAAAAGAAGAGTTACATCAAAAACTGTCTGCAAGGGAGAGCTTGAAAATGTGCTGAAATGCAAAGCTAATCTACTGACTAAAATCGAACTACAAACTAGCTAACTTTTTCCTACAAAGTGACTAACTACTAGCTAACCAAAATGAGGCCCTAAGCCCTCTTATTTATACAAATTGAGGACCCCAATAGTCCTCCTAAACTTTAGGGACTTGGCTGCCCAAAACTTGTGGTTAACAGCAGTCCTACTTGATTTGCTTGGCTGCCCTTGTGATAATCGATTTGGTGGCCCTTGAACTCTAATCTGATGGTGGAGAATTCGAGGTAAGGGCCCATAAATGAAGGTGACACCTTCCTAAAAATCCTATCCACGAATTTCGCTGCCAAGTGCTCATTTAAACCTTTGATTTTGTCTCCAAATTGACCAAAAAGACTGCATAAAGCACACATTAGACTTGTTGGCATAATGACTAACCCAGTTCACTCTATTAGCATAAATATAATAAAAACATGCAATAAAATAATGAGAATGGTGGATTAAGTCGAATTAGGAGACTGAATGAGCCCATATAATTATCCATTTTTGGGGCTCATCAGAGAGACGATATTCAATACCATCTATCCCCCATCCCAATTTCATGAATGATTCCAAATACCAACCCCTCTATCATTTTTTAAAAATACTATAATGAAATCCCAAATTTTACTAAATTTCATTAGATTATTTAGAATTTCCCCCTCTTTCATTGCCCCTACTTCTTACATCTTTGAAATTTTATGAAATTTGTTGGAACCTAAGATTATGTTAGTTCATTATACCTGTATAGATTCTAGAGATAGTTAGTTCAAGGATTGACTAACCATCACCAGCTAGTGTAGTTGTCAGCTAATGGAGTAGTCAACTATGTATTTGAAAAAGTGGTTGACAAGTTGAAGTAACTAACTAGCAAGCATTTGGTTGCGTGGTCGAATAATGTCATTACCGACGAAGTGGTTAACAGAATCAACTACATGCTTAGGTGAGCTTGGGAAGTTGACTAGCTGACAAAAAATGAGTCAACTAGAGTAGTCAACTAACCAAAAAAACTTTATGGATGTCACAAAAATGGTTGGAACAACTTACATTCATTTACAGACTGAATCTTCCACAATTCAAAGAAGTTGGTTATATTTGGACACTATAAATAATGGACCTATGGATCAAATATGTATGATTAGGATCATAAATCATTGTCTTATTATCATGCATTATGATATTTTTAATGAGAATGCATTATGCATAAGTGTTGTAAAAATGTCTATAGGAATCACCGAGGATCTTGGAGTATTATAATCTTCTATTATTTTTCGTATAGATTATGCTATCTATTCTTTGATACCATGTTGAGGATTTAACTTTTATCCACATAGATAATAACAACCTAAGTATCATCAATAATGAGCAATGCATAAATATTTTAATTAGATTCACAGTGTTTAAACCCAAGATTGAGAAGAAACTAATCAATCTTAACATATCAAGCCCAAGGGGTTTCTTCAAACCAAAAGTGACATCTGCAGTTGCTAAATAAGATCAAAATTTGTCAAAAAGCCTTGGGTTTTATTGGAACATATAGATTTCTTTATGTAATTCACCATGAAGGAAGGCACTCTTAGCATCAATTTGATGAACTTGTCTTCCAAAATGAAAAGCAAGGGAAAATATCACTCAAATAGATTTCAAATTCACAACAGGGTAATATATTGTAATGTAGTCAAAACCTTCTTGTTGTGAAAATCCTTATTTATTTAACTCACAGTTCACATGATATTCCATTTTTTGTTTGTGTGGTTTCTTGGTTTGTATAGGATCTAAAAGAAAGCCATTAGAAATTTGAAAAGATAATTTTTCATTACATTAAATGGACCTCCCATTTTTATATCAATTATTGTCGAAATTCATATTTACTAGTCATATTCACTGAATCCAACTAGGATGGAGACAACATTGAAAAAACATCCACTTCTATCTATGTGTTTCACTTAAGTACTAACCCTTGATTTGGTCATGTAAGAAACCATGTGGAGTTGTTAATTAAGGGATGGAGGTAGTTTGGATTCATCAACTTTCAGGAGAGCTTGAGTTTCCTTTTAAGGCCTAGACCACTATGTATTGTGACAAGAAGAGTGAAATTCAAGTCACATACAATCCTATTGTACATAATAAGATGAAGCATGTTAAACTTCATGCACCATTTACGATTGTTGGTTCCAAAGGAAATTGTCACTCTTGTCTATTGTGAAACTTATGATCAAATTAGGGATATCTTTACAAATCCAAGTTTCTTGAGCTATTTGGTATGTTTGGGTTTAGTAAGCTACAATTATGGGGAGGGGGGTTGTCCTGCAGAGGTAATTTCACCTCCAAAACCTCTAGAAGGTTGTGTTAGGTTGGGGGGGTCTTGGAACTTAATGTTATGTTGGTCCATCACACCTATGGATCTTCTAGAGACCATCAATCAAATGATTAACTAACTATCAATAGCTAGTCAAGTGGTTGACCCATGGTGTACTTCATTATATAGTGCATTGAGTGGTTAATGGGTTAATTGAGTAACCAGCTAGTGGGCAATTGGTCAAGTGGTTGTCTAGTAGGACTATCAACTAGATGGTCAAGCAATCAACTAGCTGATAAAAAATGAGTAGACTAGAGTAATTAACTAGCTAATGAAACAATATGTATTTCACAAAAAAAGTTTGAATAATTGACACTCATTTGTGAGTCGAATATTCCACTATTCAAGGAATTTAGTTAGATTTGGACACTATACATAAATAACCCTACATGATGTATACGAGAATCATGAATCATTTTTTTACTATCATGCATTATGCTATTCTCAATACAATTTGTTACGCTTAAGTGTGTAAAGGAGTCTTTAGACACCACACGTCATCTTGGAGTAGTATTTCTCTTTGGTTATTTTTCTTTTACTCTATCTTATATGTTTTATGTTCTTAAGTTAAAATCCAAAAAACAAATAGCCAAATTTTGTCAAATCTCTCCAATTTGTTGAAATTTTAAGCATGGGTATTGCCTCCCTTCCTTACATACCCAAAATTTTAACAAATAAGTTGATATTTGGCCACTTTCAACCAATTTTAATTAATTTTTCTCACAAAAGTAAGAGGGTGACACTAGGACTCATCTTCATAGGAGAAACAGGTAAGTTTGAGGCTGAGTAGAGAGAAATTGTGAACCTCAATCTACCTCCTTGTATTTACTAAAATATTTCAAATTATTATATAATATATATATATATATAATATATATATATATAATATATATATATATATATATATATATATATTACTAATTGCCCATTTAGAAAAAATGTTGAATAATGTAGTTAAAATAATCATGATATTGGATACCAAAAAACAAAAAGAAATAAAGGACATTGATGAAATTAGGTCGGGCTATTTAAAGGAAAAAAAACAATCTAAGGTAAAAATTATATTATTTTAGAAAACAATAATTCATACTATATTATTTTTACTATTAAAATGATTAAAAATCAGTTCAAACTTATAGGTAATATTATTAAAAAATAAAAATAAAATTTTTTTATATAATATGGTTATTTTTTTAAAATAATAATTTTAAAAATTAACTATTGATATGTATTTAATTTTTACTATTTAAAAGTAATAGCATAATATGAATTTATATTGTTTTATTAATAGGAAAGATATTGGCTTCCTATTACGCTGGAGGCCCGTTAGCCTAATATATAAGAGGATGTTGTAATGTATTGTCTTATCCCTATCCCTGTAAATATTTTGATTTAATCAAATTGCATAAAAATAAAACTAATAAAGTTAATAATTAAAATGAAATTAAATTCAAATATAGGGAATTTATTGTTGATGGTTTTTGGGTTCTATTTTTTGACAACCCATGGTTTTTCTATCCTATATCCAGCCTAGATCCATCTTAATTCCAGATCTACTAAGTGTTGAAAAGGATCAAATGTCTTGATATGCAAACATCTTTTAGAGTGAAAATAGATATGGACCCTCTTGGCATTTGGTAGATCGAGAGTTAAGATGGATCTATATATAAAAGTGTTCTCATTTTCTTGATTTAATCTCTGTGGAATATATGTTAGACACTAGCAATATTATGGCACCGGGGGGGTGGAAACAGTGTTACACAAATATTAGAAAATTTTCTACAAATAAGTAATTTTCACAATTCAAAACTTCAATACCACAAGGAGAGAAACATGCACAAATAAAACACAAGAAACATCACATGAAGACACCAAGTTTTTTAGGTGGAAAACCCCAAGAGAAAAAACCCATTGAACTATTTGTTGCTTCTTCTTCTCTATTGTTTTAAAATATTGTCATTTACATATATCATCTAGCTGCCACTAGCAAGGAGCCCCTACTCATAATAAATTAGATCAGTTGGCCACCACCAAATTGGAGCCACAACTCCAACAATGGATTGATCACATGCACTTAGCATGAGGCCACAACCTTAATGCACAAAAAATTATGGAGATATAATGGAAATCCAAGTTGAATCACAACTCCAAAATACAAATTATAGCATCAATGAGAAACCCTTCAGCTGCCACTATGCCACTCTCTGATGATGGAACAATTCTCCACACACATTCCTTCAAAACAAGTCTTCAAACCCTGCACACAATTATGATTAATAGCTCATATTTGATCACTAAATAATTTTGGAATTTTGCACAACCTGCTACAACCACTGAAATCTGAACATTCTCTCCTTAGCACACCATGTACACACACTCTCACACACCAAAAGAACCAACCAAACATGCACATATCTTCCTCCTATATGTAATTTTTTATATGGTTAAATCAATAAATGCATATGATTATGAAGCATGAAAAAACTCTTTTCATACCATGGAATTTGTTTAGATCACTCTCCTTGACTTAATCTAGCCACTAACTTCATATAATGAGAAGATTCTTCACTTTAACCACCTTCTAGAATTTAGTTAACCTTTTTCTGACATTTTAATCAAAAATCTTGAACAAAATATTGGAAAAACCCATAAAATACTTGAAATGCATGCATATTTAGGAAAAAACACTTCTCAAATGTATAGGCTACACTTGTGAAGGAAACATGCATATGTATGTGATCCTTGTGAAGGAAACCTATGTATGCATATCAAAACTCAAGTTTTCAACTTGTTTTGGCCACCACTTGGAGCACAGCTTTAGGAGGGTGTGAGGGACATCATGAAAACCTTCTCACAATAGTTTTATGTCATGAAAGTATGTATATGATTCAGTATGACTCATTACAAGGAATCAAACTAACAATTGGAGGGCATATACCAAGAGACATCAATCTTGTAGCTCAGCTTCAGGAATGAGCTCGATACATCATGAAAAATTCCTACAAACCTTTTGACACTGTGACAACCCTCTGCAAGATCATGACAACCTTTTGAAGGCATACATACATACATAGGACTCAATACAATACATAAAGCCTCATGAGTACATGGCATATATCAGGTGACATCAATGGAAACAACAACATGCCAACAATATCTACGGAATATTTTTAGTTGTAATGAGGATAAAGGGTTTAGATATATCTCAAAAGAATATATAACCTATTTGCTTTTATATTTAATTAAAAAACTGCTATAAAATTAAAATAAAATGCTTATAAAATATTTTGATTTGAAATGATTTATGATTTTTGGGCATGTGGTATTGAAAATCTATGATATTGGCACATGGTTTGTAACAAAGAATGTTACAAGTTAATGATATCCACTATAAAGTGGGGGTGAATATCCATGGTTAGCAATCTTGTTATATTGTAAGTTTATTATAAGTATTAAGTTCTTATGTGCTTATTAATTAAATTTATATATGGTTATGGAATCTTTATTTTAATTTATACAATAAGGTGGATTTTAATTTATTTTAATGTGATATGTATATTATGATTTTCTTTTATCTAAAAAACTGTTTGTAATTTTGTTAATAAAATAATTACAATATAAAAAATTGAATTTTATTATTTCTAACTTTTTATTATTAATTGAGTTGATAGTTAAATGTTTGCACTCATTTATGGACACTACATCTCTCTCACATTGGGTTTTATATTACTTTTAACCTTTTATTATTTTTAATTGAATAAACATGTAAATATTTACAAACAAACATTTACACCACAAGAACATCGTCTTTATACTAAACACTAAATCAACTTTCAATGCAATAATATGAGCCATCTTAATTACGGATCTAACATGAGCCGAGAGAGATCCAATTTCTTCAAGTGCAATTTTTTTTATGAACACACAATATTAAAATGTCTTGTATCATTATTTTGTTTTGCAGACATAAGTGAAATTTCAACTTTGATAATGGATGGACACCCTTACACATCATACTAGACTATAGAATAAACTTCTCAACTCAATTAATAACATTATTTATTTATTTTTAAAAAATTTATAAAACACTTCAATATTTTCTTTTAAGCAACAACTAATCTAAAATATTTTATCTCCAAATCCAAAACTAAAAGAATTCAAAGTTATAAGAATAACTCTGAATATATATAAAGATAGTGATGCTATATAATCATATAGATATTCATATCTGTGACACAAATATGGTATTGCAGATCTTTGGTTAATAATGAGAACATGGAAAAATTGTCAAATAAAGATATTATATAGATATTCATACCTGTGACACAAATATGGTATTGCAGTTCTTTCGTTAATAATGAGAGCATGGCAAGATGGAGAGGGCTAGAGATTAGGTATGTTAAAGTGGAGGAAGAAACGTGAGGTAGAATTCTCTCTATAAGTTGATTAAAGAAATATTTCTATCTAATAAGTTTGATTAAATAAATATTTATAGAAAGATAAAATGATGCAAATACAAATATTCGTATAAAATTAAAGATTTAAATAGACAAATAGTTAAATTTTTAATGACGATTTGAAATTATTAATTGTAGGTGCACATGCATTATTATATATTATATATATAAAAATTAATAAATAAAGTGATGTTATTTCTTGGAAATATATATATAAAAGGTGATGTTTATTTTTGGAGACGATATTATATAACGATGTTATTTCTTGTTCTTAGTCTTTTGGAATGTGAGAATTAATTTTATGTATAATTTTATATATATATATATATATATATATTTAAGATTATAAAAATATTTATTTACAAAAACTAATATATATATTTATTATAATTTTTTTTATTATTATATGGCGAAAGAATTACTTTAGTCGAGTGTATTATTTATATTTATATATATGTTTTTAGATTATAAAAAATATTTAGTTTTAAAAATCAATGTATATTATCATAATTTTTTAATTATGGGGTGTTGAAAAGATTAAATTTTTTGAGGTGCAAATTTTATTTTTATAATGTAACTTTAAATAAAAAAATTGCCTTTAAAAATTTGATATCCCTCAATATTTGAAATTTTATTTGTTTATGATCATTGATATTCATATATATATATATATAGAGAGAGAGAGAGAGAAAGGTACACTCCAAAAATGAAATGTGTAACTTTCATATAGTTCATGTTTAGTTTTGCAGATAGTTGCATCTTCACCTCTTTGATTATACCCATGTTGTTTGCAAGCAATGACATGCTCTCGACATACAATGCTACATATATGAAACACTCACCTTCCAACTTGAGATATACATCGTGATCAACTTGGCTTCTCAGAAGTATCGCTCTCTAGATGTATATGTTAAGCTTCTAGTGCCACATATTAGGTGGCTACTTTAGACATGCAACCAATAATCTTCCTTCCATCGGGTAATTTGACTAAATGTCTCATTCCTACGAAAATAACATATTCCTTCCCTCATGGCCTTCATCCAGAGTTTTCCCTCTACCCAATAAATTGTCTCCTCAATTTTCCTCGGTTCATTTTCGATCATAGAGAATAGAAAAGAAGACTAGAAATTGGGTGGAGTATACATGGAGGTTCTTTTCTTACTTGACTAAACCTCCTCAAAATTGGATTATATTGTTTCATGAAACTTTTAGGATTCATGTGGAATTTACATTGAACCTGATAGAATAGAAGAAATTTCAGAAATTTCTCCACTATATAACAAAAAAAGCATGCAATCATTTTTTGGACAGATCAATTTTGTCAAAAGGTTTGTCCCTGTTTTCTCACAAAGTATTTTGTCGTTAAAGCAAATGATTAAGAAAAACACAATTTTTAAATGGGGTCATCATGAAAAGCAATCATTCGATTTAATCAAACAAGCAATTATCGATGCTCCTTCTTTAAATACTCTAAATTTCTATGATCATTTCATCTTATACACTTATGCTTCTTCAATGTCTTATGCTGCAGTTTTGACACAAATTAATAATCATAAAATTGAAGCACCCTTCTCATTTTTCAGTTCAAATTTTCAAGGTACTAAATTGAATTATTCACAAGTACAAAAATAGACATCTGTTGTATATAAATTTGTAAATCATTTTAGAATTTTTCTCTTAAAAACACACACAAAAATAATAGGCCCATTCCCGGCAGTGAGGCAATTACTAATGCAGAAAGGATTAGGAGAAAAGAGAGAAAATTGGCTAACAACTCTACAGGAATACGATATTGAAATTAAACCAACAAAAATTGTTAGAGGGAAAGGTTTCTACAAGCTACTTACAACAGAATCTAACATACTAGCCGAAGGGGACACGGGTAACAATGAACACATTTTTGAGGTAATTTTAATTGATGTTGATTCCCAATACCTTGATTTAATTTTTTATTTTTCCATATAGAGAAATCATTGTTATAACGGCATATTATGAGAGATATTTTCTCGAACCAAATAAAACAAAAAAAACCTTGGATTTAAATAGTTTAAATCTAGATTAAATATTTAATTTCCATAACTTCGATAAACCCAAAAAAATCTTTATAAATACCCAACAATCAATAATCCAATTAGTTTGACCATTTAAAGATACATCAATTCAAGATACTTATAATTGTGATATGGTGTATCAAATGCATATTTGTCCAATTCAAAGAAAAAGATTATTTAGCAATGCCCAATCTAAAAAAATTAGAATAACAATAAACTTAAAATTAAATACATGTTAAATAAATAAATTAATTTTACATGTTATTATACCAATATTCCTTTCAAATTTACTAATATCATTGTTATTATATGTGATGGGAAATATTTTTTCACTCAATTCTTGTTCACAAAAGTCCCTTTGGAACCAACTAAAAAAGAGAAGACTAGGATTTTAAACTCGTTAAAAAGATTAAATATTTTATTTCCCTAACTTCACACAAAATATAATCTTTATAAATACCTAACAAATCATTGATTAGTTACACTAAAGTGGAGTACACTTTTATCTAAATTATAAATATCTAACAAATCATTGATTAGTTACACTAAAGCGGAATACACTTTTATTTGAAAATTTAGAAATGAATGTACATCAATTCCGCTTTTATTTGAAAAGTTAGAAATGCACCTATTCAAGATACTCATAGTTGTTATACATACTTATATTTGTAATATTGTATAACAAATGCATATTTATCAAATCTTGATAAAAAATATTGTTTAAATAATAAATATTTTTTTTTTCCTATTTATCAATCAAAAGACATCATTGTTAAATTTATTCCTATTCAATAACTTTAGTACGATCCATATTATCTAGATGACCCATATTTCTAGGAACTTCTAAACTATTATTTCAACATTTCTTTAAATAACTCAAACAGTCCCTTATTCCGTAAACCATATTCATATTAGTTTAAGACTTTGAAATATAATAGAAAATATTTTTAAACTAAAAATAACTCCAAAGATGGACTTTATAGATGGACTTTTTTTGAATCACTCATAGATTCTGATGAAAAATCTTATTAGTTTCCCTTATAACTAAAGGCAGTAGTCTATAACGCGACTTTTTGAAAGCCTCTTTGCATTAATCAAATGAATAGAGATGTATTATAATTTCTTGCTTAGGTTGAGCTCAACCTGCAAGTTAATAACATCTCTTTGCTCAATGAGAAGCTCTGACCTAAACTTAGTGAATTTCTGCCTCTACTTGAGCCATTATTTCCTTGCGCAATTCCTAGAGAATTAACCCCTATTTTTTAGGAATTTCCCTCCAATTGATTGTACAGTTCCAAATGTTTGATCATTTGACTACATGGAACACATGTACACTCAAACTAGTTTAAAATTGCTTATTACACTGCCTTGGAATCTCCACCACATGCAGGAACTCAAATTCTCTACATACACTAGTTATTTTAGGCTAATTGATCAATTAACTAGATGATCATTGAGTTAGACTATTGTCCCACTACACAACTAACCTTCCACTAGTTCCTCCAACTATTAGAACTAGTTTAACTAAACACAACTAGATATAACTGAACTAGATTACTAAAATTTAGTGATCAGACATGCTTAACTGAACTCCAATCCCTCTAACTCGAATTTACTAAGCTATTTGAGTGACAAGGTCAATGTCACAGAAGTTAATTGCCTCCAAGTTGTTTGTTGATGTGGAAATTCGAATTTTCTCAATTTGACAGAGGAAAAGTCAAATTGAGGCTTTCTTGGTACACTTCTCAACACTCCCTCCTAGCAAGAAAGGGATTATCAACCATCCATATCCTGCACCTTTGGAATTCAAGCTTCCCTCTTGACAAGGCCTTTGTCAAGATGCCATCATCTTGTTCCTCTATTGGAATGTATTGTAGCAACACTATTCACCTCTTCACACAGTCCAGTAAATGATGATATTTGGTATCTATATGCTTGGATTGATCGTAAAATATCAAATTCTCGGAGAGATTAAAGTAACTCTAATTATCACAATAGATCACAGTTGGATCCATCATCTAACTGAACAATCCTACAAGTATCTTTCTCATCCAGATCACCTCACATGTTGCTTGACTTGCAACCATGTATTCTTCTTCTGCAAAGCTGAGTGCTTTAGGTATTTTCTTCTTATTGTCCTAGGAAACCACTGCGGACGCAATACTAAATATTCCAACTGATGTTATCTGTTGGATGGACTCCCTACCCAATTTGCATCTATGAAGCTAGACAACTTCACTCCCTATGTTTTTCTGTACCATAATCCATACTAGGTAGTGCCTCTAATGTACTGTAAAAAATTCTTAATTTCCTTCCAATATATTTTGGCTTAATTGGTTGAGTTCATAACACATATCTGGTCCTATGTTCACAAGATACATCAGTGAACCCACTAATTGTCGATAAATGGTAGCATCCACCCTTCACATGAAGTGGAAATCCGCTTCCTCTAGTTCGTCACTACAGGTGTCTCCATGTGTTTACAACTCTCCATATGGAATTTTTGTAGTATCGCGTTAGCACAACTTCCTTGAGACACAAACAATTCCGTGTCATCTTACCATATTTCCATCCTGAGGAAGCACTGCATGAGACCCATGTCCTTCATTTCAAATTCCTTACAAGGTCCTCTTTGCAAGATTTGATTAGTTGCTCATCACCTATTAATATTAAATCATAAACATATAGAACAATGATAAGAAATTTACCTTCTACCTAGATATGATAGAGGTTTGCATCCACTTCAATTTTGGTGAAGCCCAAACCACTAAGATAATTGTTGATCCTATTGTGCCAAGCACAGGGTGTCTGTTTGAGACTGTACAATTCTTGCTTGAGTCTACACACAAGAGACTCGCGATCAGATGTCTCAAAACATTTTGGTTTCTCGATGTAAACCTCCTCCTCAATAACACCATTGAGAAATATTATTTTTACATCCATCTGTTGGATCGTCCACCCCATCTGAGTAGGCAATGCAAGAATTGGTCTAATGGATGAATGCCTTGCTATGAGAAAAAAGGTTTCTTCATAGTCAATTCCCTCAACTTGAGAGAATCCTTTAGCCACAAATATGGTCTTATACTTCTCTATGTTTCCGTTTACTTCATGCTTAACCTTGAAGATCGATCTTGAACCCACAACTTATTTATCTACCAATTTTTTGACCAGTTCCCAAACACTATTCTTCATGATGATTTGTATTCTTCCACCATTGTATCAACCCAAAATGGTTTCTTAGCTACTTCCTTGAAAGAGGATGGCTTAATATCTGCAATCTCAGTCATTAGTGCATTGTAACCAGTGTACCTCTCAGGTGGCCTCCTTTACCTGTACAAATTTGAAGGAGCTCCCACATTCTCCCTCATATTTCAATGGTCTATCAGCTTCCCTTGTTCTTTTGCCGCCTTCTCTAGATGGTTCTTCTAGAGTAGATTTCTCCACTCTCTACTCCTCTATTTGTGGCTACTCCACAACTTCTTGAGGCTTCTCCTTTGGAGCTAAAATCACCTCTTCTAGTGGGAGTTTAAGCTCCCTCTTAAGAGAGCACAAAATCACTTTCTCCTCATAAAAATTTACATCCCTTCAAACAACTTTCATCCTAAGGGAAGCTATGTACACAAAATAGTTATATGGAATTTTGGTGTAGCCCACAAAAACTCCCAACTCTGTTGTCAACTCAAGGTTCTTCCTCAAATATTTGGAGACATGGTAATAAACAGAGGCTCCAAAATTTTTGAAGTGAGACACATCTTGCTTTCTCCTTGAGAAAGCCTCCATTGGTGTAATCATACCAAGAATCCGATGAGGACTTTTGTTCTACAAGTAAACTGTTGTGTCACATGCCTCTTTGTACAAATGTAGTGGTAGGTCATGTTCATGTAGCATAGCTCTCACATCTCCAACAATGCTTCGGTTCTTTCTCTCATCTACCCAATTTTGTTATCAGTTGTGGGGTGTTGTCAACTCTCTTGAAATGCATTCTTTTGAACAGAACTCCATGAATTCATTTGAGACATGCTCACCTCCATTTTCGCTCCTAAGATCCTTCACCTTCTTATTGGTCTCTTTCTCAACTACTACAGAGATGAGATTCTTATTTAGGCCTAGAACAAACATGACATCTTTGAGGTGAAGAGAAGACTATGACTCCCTCTGAAAGGTTAGTGTACCATTCCCAGTAACAATGTACCTTTCGTCGCCACCAACCTCAATATGCATATGGAGATCTTCCTTCTCCAGGTCACTGAAAAACTCTCTACACCTTGTCATGTTGAATGAGGAACCAAAATGCAAGTACCACACACACCCCATCACAGTGTTGTCCATGCATGTGATAAGGGTGAATTCTAGCTCAAACTATGAAGCCAAATCTTCACCTACTACACCTCTTGGGTTCTTCTTATCAAACATTTTGTGTGGACACTTTGTAGCATATTACCTGAATTCATGACAATTGAAGCATTTTATTTTGGAAAAATCATTCTTATTCCCCCTCGGATGGATTCTGGTTTGGTTTGAGATTTCTTCCCTTTTCCCTTCTTTCCCTTTCCAACCAATGCAAAATTTTCTTCATCCTCGCCCTTGATGAAATTCCATCTCTGGTATTCTTCATGATCTCATCTTGTACCAAATTGGACCACAAGTGTTCCAAATTTGGTAATTTATCTCTCCCATTCATCGAGTCCTGATAACTATGCCAGCTCTTGGGAAGATTTAGAAGATCCAGGATCACCAGGTCATCTTCTACAACATTCACACCAATCCCTCCAAGCTCATCACAAAATTGGGTAAATATGTTGAGATACTGCAAAATAGTATCATCCTTCTGCATATTTATGTTTCGAAGTTTTTCTTTGAGGGAAATTTTTCTACAATCACTAATATTCTCGAATAGCTCTATCAATTCCTTCCACATTGTGAAAGGATTTGGTTTCCCATGGATATTTGAGACAATGTGGTCTCGAAAAACCTCAAAGATTATTCTCCTCACCTTGCCTAAATATTTCTTCCATTGAGCTAGGTTCTAGGCATCAGTTAATCATGGTTTTGCAATGGTTGTCTTAACATATTCCAACAATTTGTTGTCATCAAGCACCCCCTCCATGTGATTCTTCAATGCAATGAAATTTGAGTTGCCTTCTAAGGCATACTCTAATCTTAGCCCATTGAATATCATTTTCCCAACTCTAAAGAGATCCTTCTACATTGAAGCTACAAATTTGAACCTCATGAGAAACAAGTTTGAAATTCTTGCTCTAATGTGAATCTTTCTCTGATACCATGTAGAAATTTGGTGATAGAATTACATTTGTTCAAGAAATTTTAATCTAAATCAAGAGGCACAATTCTACTCTACTGATTTGAAGAATTCATTAGAACAACAATCTCAAACATGCAGTAATAAATAGAACATATGCACAATATTATTTCTAGGTGAACCCAACTGGGGAAAACCCCTCAATCCTCTTTGCATCAATCAGATGAATAGATATGTATTACAATTGCTTGCTTATTTCGAGTTCAACCTGCAAGTGAATAACCTATCTCTCTTCTCATTAACCCAGACTTATTCAATTTTTGCCTCTACTTGAGCCTCTGTTTTTTAGGAATTTCCCTCCAATTGATTGTGCAATTCCCAAGGTTTTATCATCTAGCTACATGCAACACCTGTACACACAAACTAGTTTATATTTGCTTGTTAAAATGCCTTGGAATCTCCACCATAGCTGGGAAATCTAACTATCTACATGAACTAGTTATTTTAGGTTGATTGATTAATTAACTAGATGATCACTGAGTTAGATTATTGCCCCACTACACAATTGACCTTCTATTAGTTCCTCCAATTGCTAGAACTAGTTTAATTGAACACAACTAGATATAACTGAACTAGATTACTAAAATTTAGAAATCACACATGCTTCACTGAACTCCAAGCCCTCCAACTCGAATTTACTAAGATAATTGAGTAACAAGAGCCATGCCACACAAGTTAATTTCCTCCCAGTTGTGTGCCAATGTGGAAATTTGAATTTTCTCAATTTGACCAAGGCAAAGTCAAAATGAGAGTTTCCTTTTGCACTTATCAACAAAATTAGATGGTTATTATCATTATATAGCAATGTTGTACCAAGAGAGTTACCAAAAAAAAAAATGTTGTGTGATTTGTTGAATAATGATTATACTCTTATCATCATTTTCTTCCAAGGGTGTTTTTGTATCTTTCTTGTCATGGGATTTCTTTTTCCAATTTTCTTTTTTGGGGGAATACCTATAATATATCCTTTTTCCATTGATTATTGTGCTTTTTCTTTTTCTTCATTTTTTTGGGGGAGCGAGGGCGGTGATTAAGAAATGGACGGGTCGCTATGCAAATCCTATTTCAAATTCCCTAGTTTTAATGCAAAATTCCATATTAATATAATAATATTGAAGAGAATTTTCATAGATTTTACAAAATTTTGAATATTTTAAGAACATGTTTTCCTTTATTTTAGTGATTTTTTTAGATAATTTTATTGATAATTTAGTGAAATATTATAAAACTCTAGCAAAGTTTTGTGAAGTATGTAATTATTTGAGAAATTTCATGCATGGAGAGACGATATTCAATACCAGTTATCCCCCATCCATATTTCATGAATGGTTCCAAATACCACCCCCCTATCTTTGTTTAAAAATATTATAATGAAATCCCAAATTTTAGCAAATTTCATGAGATGATTTAGAATATCCCCCTCTTTCATTTCCCCTACTTCTTACATGTTTGAAATTTTATGAAATTTGTTGGAACCTAAGGTTATGTTAGTTCATTATACCTCTATAAATTCTAGAGATAGTTAGTTAAAGGATTGACTAACCATCACCAGCTAGTGAAGTGGTCAACTAATGGAGTAGTCAATTATGTATTTTACAGAGTGGTTGAAAAGTTTAAGTAACTAACTAGCAAGCATTTGGTTGAGTTCACAAATAATATCATTATCGATGAAGTGGTTAACGAAATCAACTACATGCTTAGGTGAACTTGGGAAGTTGACTAGCTGACAAAAAATGAGTCAACTAGAGTAGTCAACTAACAAAAAAAACTTAATGGATGTCACAGAAATGGTTGGAACAACTTACATTCATTTATGGATTAAATATTCCACAATTCAAAGAAGTTGGTTATATTTGGACACTATAAATAATGGACCATATGGATCAAATATGTATGATTAGAATCATAAATCATTGTCTTATTATCATGCATTGTGATATTTTTAATGACAATGCATTATTCATAAGTGTTGTAAAAATGTCTATAGGCATCACCCAGGATCTTGGAGTATTATACTCTTCTATTATTTTTCTTATAGATTATGTTATCTATGCTTTGATACCATATTGGGGATTTATTGTTTATCCACATAGATAAGAACAACCAAAGTATCATCAGTAATGTGCAATGCGTCAAGATTGTAATTAGATTCATAGTGTTTAAAACCAATATTGAGAAAAAACTAATCAATATTAGCATAACTAGCCAAAGGGGTTTCTTTAAACCAAAAGTGACATCTGCAGTCGATAAATAAGATCAAAATTTGTCAAAAAACCTTGGGTTTTATTGGAGCATATAGATTTATTTATATAATTCACCATGAAGGAAGGTACTCTTAACATCAATTTGATGAATTTGTCTTCCAAAATGAAAAGCAAGGGAAAAGATCACTCAAATAGAGTTCATATTCACAACAAGGGAATATATTGTAATGCAATCAATGACTTATTGTTGTGAAAATCCTTATTTATTTATCACACAGTCGACATGATATTCACCTTCTTGTTTGTGTGGTTTCCTAGATTATATAGGATTTAAAAGAAAGCCATTGGAAATTTGAAAAATGAATTTTTCATTACATTAAATGTACCTCTCATTTTGATATCAATTATTGTTGAAATTCATATTTATTGGTCATATTCACCGAATCCAAGTAGGATGGAGCTAACATTGAAAAAACATCCACTTTTGTCTATGTGTTCCACTGAAGTACTAACCCATGATTTGGTCATGTAAGAAACAATGTGGAGTTGTTAATTAAGCGATGGAGGTAGTTTGGGTTCAACAACTCAGGAGAGCTTGAGTTTCCTATTACGGCCAAGAAAACTCTCTATTGTGACAAGAAGAGTGAAATTCAGGTCACATACAATCCTATTGCACATAATAAGATGAAGCATGTTAAACTTCATGCTCACTATTTACGATTGTTGGTTCCAGAGGAGATTGTCACTCCTTTCTATTGTAAAACTTATGATCAAATTGTTGATATCTTTACAATCCAAGTTTCTTGGGCTATGTGGTATGTTTGGGGTTCAGGAGGCTACAATTATGGGGAGGGGGGTTTTCTTGTAGATGTAATTTCACCTCCTAAACCTCTAGAAGATTGTGCTAGGTTGGGGGGGTCTTGGAACTTAATGTTATGTTGGTCCATCACACCTATAGATCTTCTAGAGACCATCAATTAAAGGATCAACTAACTATCAATAGTTAGACAAGTGGCTGACCAATGGTGTACTTGATTGTGCAGTCCATTGAGTGGTTAGTGGGTTAGTTGAGTAACTAACTAGTGGACAATTGCTCAAGTGGTTGTCTAGTAGGACTATCGACTAGATGGTCAAGAAATCAACTAGCTGATAAAAAATGACTTGACTAGAATAATTAACTAGCTAATGAAACAATATATATATTTCACAAAGAAAGTTTGAATAATTAACACTCATTTGTGAGTCGAATCTTCCACTATTCAAGGGTTGTTAGTTAGATTTGGACAGTATACATAAATAACTCTACAGGATGTATACGAGAATCATGAATCATTTTTTTACTATCGTGCATTATGATGTTCTCATCACAATGAGTTATGCTTAAGTGTGTAAAGGAGTCTTTAGACACCACACGTCATCTTGGAGTAGTATTTCTCTTTGGTTATTTTTATTTTAGTATATGTTATCTGTTTTATGCTCTTAAGTTAAAATTCAAAAAAAAAGAGCCAAATTTTGTCGAATGTCTCTAATTTGTTGAAATTTTAAGCATGGGTATTGCCTCCCTTCTTTCCATTCCCAAAATTTTAACAAATAAGTTGATATTTAGCCACTTTCAACCAATTTTAATTAATTTTTCTCACAAAAGTAAGAGGGTGACACTAGGAATCATCTTTATAGGATAAATGGATAGGTTTGAGGCTAAGGGATAGGGAGAAATGGTGAATACCAATCAACCTCTCTATATTAACTAAAATATTTCAAGTTATTGTAATTTTTCATTAAAATTAAATAAAATTTGGTTAAATTAACAAAATTGATTTTTTTTTTAATTATATAGAAATAAAAATAAAATAATTATTATATATTTAAAATAATATTGAAACATTAATTACCCATTTTTTTAAAAAATCGTGACTATAAGTAGTTTAAATAATCCTGATATTGATATACCAAAAAAACGAAAAGAAATAAAAGTATATTGATGAAAATAAGACGGGCTATTAAAGGAAAAACAAAAACCAATAATAGAGGTAAAATTATATTATTTTGAAAATAATAATTTCATACTATATTATTTTACTATTTGAAATAGATTCAAAAATAATGTTTCAAAAATTATAATAATATTATTAAAAAATAATTAAAAATATAAAAACTTTATTATATTAATATGGTTTTTTTTAAATAATAATTTTTAAAAATAACTAATTTATATGTATTCTAATTTTATAGATTTGATTTTGTTATTATTTGGTAAACTTTTTATCACACAATGTGAATTTATATTGGTTCTTAATAATATGGAAGAGATATTGGCTTTATACTACGCTGGAAGTTCTTTTTAGCCTAATATAAAAGAGATGATATAATGCCTTGTCTTATCCCTCTAAATATTTTGATTGAATCAAATTTCATAAAAATAAAGGTAATAAAATCAATAATTAAAATGAAATTGGATTAAAATAGTTAATTTATTGTTGAGGGCTCTATTTTTTGACAACCTATGGTTTTTCCATCCTATATCCAGCCTAGATCCATCTTAACTCTAGATCTACTAAGTGTTGAAAGAGATCAAATCTCTTGATATGCAAACATCTTTTAAAGTGAAAATAGATTTGATCTCTCTTGCCATTTGGTAGAACGAGTGTTATGATGGATCTAGGCTAGTATGAATTTCGCATTTCTATGTATAAAGATGTTCCCATTTTCTTGATTTAATCTCTATGGAATATATGTTAGACACTGGCAAAATTGTGGGAGGTGAGGTGAATTAGTATTGCAAAAATATCAAATTTTTTCTACAAATAAGTAGTTTTCAAAATTCAAAATTTCAATACCACATGGAGAGAAAAATGCACAAATAAAACACAAGAAACATCACATGAAGACACCAAGATTTTTAGGTGGAAAATCCCAAGGGTAAAAACCCACCAAACTATTTGTTTCTTCTTTTTCTCTATTGTTTTAAAATATTATCATTTACATATATCATCTAGCCGCCACTAGCAAGGAGCCCCTACTTGTAATAAACGGTGTCAATTGGCCACCACCAACTTGGAGTCACCACTCCAACAATGGATTGATCACATGCACTTAGAATGAGGCCGCAACCTTAATGCACAAAAAGTTATGGAGATATAATGGAAATCTAAATTGAATCACAACTCTAAAATACAAATGATAGCATCAATGAGAAACCCTTCAGCTGCCACTATGCCACTCTCTGATGATAGAAAAATTCTCCACACATACTCCATCAAAACAAATCTTCAAACCCTGCACACAATTATAATTAACAACTCATATTTGATCACTAAATAATTTTGGAATATTGCACAGCCTACTACAACCACTAAAATTTGAACATTCTCTCCTTAGCACACCATGTATACACACTCTCATATACCAAAAGAAACAACCAAACAAACACATATCTTCCTCCTATTTGTAATTTTTTTATATGGTTAAATTAATAAATCTATACTATTATGGAGCACGCAACAACTCTTTTCATACCATGGAATTTGTTTGAATCACTCTTCTTGACTTAATATAGTCACTAACTTCATATAATGAGAAGATTCTTCACTTTAACCACCCTTCTAGAATTTAATTAACCTTTTTCTGAAATTTTAATCAAAAATCTCGAACAAAATCATTGGAAAAACCCATAAAATACTTGAAATGCATGCATATTTAGGAAAAAAACGCTTCTAGGATGTATACATTACACTTGTGAAGGAAGCATGCATATGTATGTGAGGCTTGTGAAAGAAACCTGTGTATGCGTATCAAAACTCAAGTTTTCAACTTGTTTTGGCCACCACTTGGAGCACAGCTTCAAGTGTGTGTGAGGGACATCATGACAACCTTCTCACAATAGTTTTGCGTCATGAAAATATGTATATGAATCAGTATGACTGATATAAGGAATCAAATTAATAATGGGAGGGCATATACTTAGAGACATCAATCTTGTAGCTCAGCTTCAGGGTTCAGGAATGAGCTGGATACATCAGGAAAAATTCCTACAAACCTTTTGACAACGTGACAACGCTCTGTAACATTGTGACAACCTTTTGAAGGCATACATAGGACTCAATACAAGGCTCATGGATACATGGCATATATCAAGTGACATTAATAGAAACAACAACATGTCAATAATATCTACGCAATAATTTTAGTTGTAGTGAGCATAGAAGGTTTAGATATATCTCAAAAGTAATTATAATTTTTTTGCTTTTAGATTTAATTAAAAAACTGTTATAAATTAAAATAAAATATTTATAAAATATTTTGATATTGAAAGTGAGCTATTAGTTCTCGGCATGTGGTATTGATAAACTATGTTATTGACACAAGTTATTGTAAGAAAGAATGTTTCAAGTTAATGATATCCACTATAAAGTGGGGTGAAATATTCATGGTTAATAATTAAATTTACATATGGTTATGGAATCATTTATTTTAATTTATACAATAAGGTGGATTTTAATTTATTTTAATGTGAATGTATATTATGATTTTATTTATCTAAAAATTGTTTTGTAATTTTATTTAAAAAATAATTACAAATAAACAAATTGTATTTTTATTACTTTTATTATTTCTAACTTTTTTATTATTAATTGATTTAATAACTAAATGTTTGCACTCATTTATGGACACTACATCTCTCCCCGATTGGGTTTTATATTGCTTTTAACCTTTTATTATTTTTTAATTGAATAAACATGTAAATATTTACACCACTACAACATTGTCTTTATACTAAACACTAAAACAACTTTAAATGCAATAATAAGATCCATCTTAAATAGAAATCTAACATGAGCCGAGAGGGATCCAATTTCTTCAAGTGCAAATATTTTTTATGAGCACACATTATTAAAATATTTTGTATAATTTTTGTTTTTCATGAACAAAATTTCAACTTTGATAACAAATAGACGCCCTTACACATTATATTAAGTTGTAGAATAAATCTCTCAACATAATAATATCAACATAATTAATAACATTATTTATTTATTAAAAATTAAAAAAATTATAAAACAACCCAGAAAAATAAAAACCCGCTAAGATTTTTTGAACAAGTAAATAATGTAATAACAAATCTAAAATATTTTATTACCAAAGCGAAATCCAAAACTAAAAGAATTCCAAGTTATAAGAAAATATAGATATTCATTTATGTGACACAAATATGGTATTGCAGATCTTTTGTTAATAATGAGAACATGGAAAAATGGTCAAATAAAGATATCACATAGATATTCATAAGTGTGACACAAATATGGTGTTGCAGTTCTTTCGTTAATAATGAGAGCATGGAAAAATTGTCCAATAAAGCTACCAAGATGGAGAGCTGTAGAGATTAGGTATGTTAAAGTGATGAGAAGACCTTCATAATTGTGATACAAATGTGGCAAAATTCTGATAATAATACAGCTACCAAGTTGGAGAGGGCCAGAGATTAGGTATGTTAAAGTGGGGGAAGAAACATGAGTAGAATTCTCTAGTAAGTTGACTATAGAAATATTTCTAGAAAGATAAAATAATGCAGATACAAATATTTATATAAAATTGTAAGGATTTCAAAAGATAAATGGTTAGATTTTTATGACGATTTTAAAATAATTAAATTTACAATGTTTTTAGTACTTATATTATATATATAATAAAGTGATGTTATTTCTTGTATATTAGTCTTTTTGGAGTGTGATAATTAATTTAGATTATGAGAAATATGTTTTCAGATTATAAGAAATATTTATTTCTAAAATCTAATATATATTTATCATAATTTCTTTTTTATTGGTTGTCAAAAAAACGATTATAGAACCTTAGTCTTTTGGAGTGTATTATTTACCTATGTTATTAGATTATTAAAAGCATTTTTTTTAAAATCAATATATATTTATCATAATTTTGTGTAAAGATTAAATTTTTTGAGGTGTAAATTTATTCTAAAATGTAAAATTAAAAAAAAAAATTACCTTAAGAAATTTGATATCTTTCAATATTTGAAATTTTATTTATTTATGATCATTTACATTCATACATATATATATACAAAGAGAAAAAAGTACACTACAAAAATGAAATGTGTAACTTTCATATAGTTTATGTTTAGTTTTGTGGATAGTTGCATCTTCACCTCTTTGATTATACCCATGTTGTTTCCAAGCAATGACATGTTCTCAACATACAATACTACATATATGAAACACTCACCTTCCAACTTGAGATATACATCGTGATCAATTTGCCTTCTCAGAAGTATTGCTCTCTAGATGTATATGTTAAGCTTCTAGTGCCACATATTAGGTGGCTACTTTAGACTTGCAACCAACAATCTTCCTTCTATCAGGTAATTTGACTAAATGCCTCATTCCTATGAAAATAATAGATTCCTTCCCTCATGGCCTTCATCCATAGTTTACCCTCTACCCAATAAATTGTCTCCTCAGTTGTCCTCGGTTCATTTTTGATCATAGAGAATAGAAAAGAAGACTAGAAGTTGGGTGGAGTATACTTGGAGGTTCTTTCCTTACTTGACTAAACTTCCTCAAAATTGGATTATATTGTTTCATGAAACTGTTAGGATTCATTGTGTCAAACAATGGAATTTACATTGACCCTAATAGGATAAAATAAATTTCTCCACCATATAACAAAAGAAACATGCAATCATTTTTTGCATAGATCACTTTTGTCTAAAGGTTTGTCCCTGATTTCTCACAAAGTATTTTGTCGTTAAAGCAAATGATTAGGAAAAACGCAGTTTTTAAATGGGGTCATCATGAAAAGCAAGCATTTGATTTAATCAAATAGGAAATTATCGATGCTCCTTCTTTAAATACTCTTAATTTCTCCGATCATTTCATCTTATGCACTTTTGCTTCTTCAACATATTATGCCACAGTTTTGACACAGATTAATAATCATAAAATTGAAGCACCCATCTCATTTTTCAGTTCAAATTTTCAGGGTACTGAATTGAGTTATTCACAAGTACAAAAACAGACATTTGCTATATATAAATTTGTAAATCATTTTAGACTTTTTCTCTTAAAAACACACACAAAAATAATAGGCCCATTCCCAGCAGTGAGGAAATTACTAATGCAGAAAGAATTAGAAGAAAAGAGAGAAAACTAGGTAACAACTCTATAGGAATATGATATTGAAATTAACCAGCAAAATTGTTAGAGGGCAAGGTTTCTACAAGCTGCTTCCAAGAGAATCTAACATACCAGCCAAAGGGGACACAGGAAACAATGAACACATTTCTAAGGTAATTGTAATTGATGTTGATTCCCAATACGTTGATCTATCTTTTATTTAAAAAATGGATATGCTCCTCTTGAACTCAATTATAAAAGAAAAAGAGCTTTACGATTAAAAGTAAAAATATGAGATTGTTGATAACGTTTTATTTAGGAGAAATTATGGTTCCATATTATTAAGATGCCTTGAAAAATCTGAAGCACAAATAGTTTTGTAGGAAATTCACGATGGACCAACAGGTGGAAACTTTGGAGGAGATACTACAACACAAAAAATATTACATGTTGGATACTACTGACCCGCTCTCTTCAAAGATACACACACATATGTGAGGAAATGTAGAACATACCAAAATGCTTTTGGAAGACAAAGGAAACCAGCTTTGCCTCAGCAGACAGTCAACATCGAACAACCTTTCAAACAATGGGGACTGGATATCATAGGTGAGATCGTTCCTCATTATTCTAAACATAATATATATATATTCTCACTACTATAGATTACTTCACTAGGTGGGTGGAAGCAATTCTGCTATAGGTAGTCAATTCTGAATCTGTTATTTAATTTATTGATCAATTTATCATTCCAAGATTTGGTTTGTCTTCTGCACTTATATTTGATAATGCATCTTATTTTTTGGGTACCAGTATGATTGAATTTTCAATTAGGATAGGTTTTAAACTCAAATATTCTGCTAATTACTATCCCCGGGAAATGATTTGGCAGAGTCCACTAATAAAAATCTCCCTAGAATAATCAAAAGAACTGTAGATCAAAATCAAAGAAAGTGGTATAAAGCTTTAATATTTTCTCTATGGGCTGATAGGATAACTCAAAAGGCCTCTATAGGCACTTCTCCATTTAACCTAGTCTATGGGAAGGAAGCCATTATTCCATCACATTTAACTATTCCTTCATTAGCCTTAGTTCAATTTATTGAAGAAACACCTTCTTCTTCATTGCAATTAAGAAATTCACAAATCCTAAAACTAGAAGAAGAAAGGGAAAGGGCCAAACTCACACACACCAAACATCAACAGATGGTCAAATCTTCTTTTGATGCAAGTTTAGTCAAACAAAGATCCTTCGAAGATGGAGGTCTAGTTCTCAAGTGGGACAAAGCACACGAAGAAAAGGGGAAACATACCAAATATAAAAAATTATGGCTTGGTCCATTTCAGATTGTTGAACAGATAAGACCATCTACATTTATACTTCAAGATTTATGAGGAAATAGATATTCTCTTCCTGTAAATGGGCTCATCTTAAAGAAATTCTTTTCTTAATTTCTTTAAAAAAATAATAGAATAAAGAATAAAATCTGTAAAAAATCACTCCCATTGTACATCTTGTTGTAATTTATTTTTCCTTTTTCACATTTTGTTAATAAAATGTTAAATAGTACTCTATTAAATTTTTAAACATCTCTTGAAGTTATTTTAGTTTATCATTTTGAAGGTAGGAATTTTTAAGAAGTGGTTACCAAAATTGAAAATCAGATAAAAATTATAGAACTCTTGAAATATTTTCCATTAAATTGTAAAATATTTTATAAAAACATCAAAAAATTATATCCTTTTACTTTAGTTTCAGTTAAAAAGGTTATCCTTAAAAATTAAAGACCGTCTTACGACTTAAACACTTTCAACTCAGATTTGTCATCCAAAACTCTTAAGGAGTCAATGATCCTCCCCTTCCATTAAAAAGAGAATTTTTAGAGTGTAATTCTAAAATATAATAAATATAAAAAGATAAGAGTTCTCATCACGAGCCTTCTTACCATGTTCATAGGGAACCAATTCAACTGACATTACTATTCTGAACACCAAATCAGGTTAATGGCTTACAATTTTTAATTATAAGACAAGGGTTCTCATCACAAACTAGTTTGTTCTATTTAATTATTACCAATGAACATAATTGTCGTTATCTTGCCACCAAGCCAGAACAATGGATTTTTACCATCAAAAAATAAAATAAAATAAAAAATAAAATTTACCTCTAATTATTGCACTATTAAATGGATGGGATACTAGATTATTGTTGGTTAAAAGATAACCATGTCGAGGTTATGAACGCCTGCTGGCCGCAGGGGCTCTACCTATGAAAAATGAGTATATTTTAAAGGTAAGTCATAAAAGGGCCCCTACTTTATTCTTATAAACTTATTAATGACTGATACAAGTAAATAGGTGTTTTTCATTCACAAAAGGATTTTTAAAAGAGATTGCAATTCAATGTCCTTTTTAGTCAGAGTAATATTTTTATCTAAATATTTTGAAAAGTAGTTTTCACTTCTTAAATTATTTTTACTGGATTTTTGGAAAATTTTCATTTATCATAGATTACTAGTTCTTCCATTGAATCGCCAATTGTTTGTATCATCCAACAACCCCCATTTTAAGATATTATAAATTTCCTATTAAATTTATTATATTAAAATAGGGACCCTTCAATTTCACAAAAATCTTTGATTATCCCAAAAAAAAACCAAATTAAATAGCCCCCGAGGCACAAACTATACTTAAGCTTATTTATTAAACATTATGGGTTATTTGATTAAAAAACAAAATAAAACAGATTTTTAAGATTCCTGAAGGTTGAAGTATTTACAAACTCCAACACTCTGTCATACCCTGCATTGCATATCCCATAATAAATAAACATAACGCAAAAACCCCTCTACACCATGTATTGTGATATGTGATAAACCCCGGGACCCCACAATCACAAAGTTTCATAAGGCTCAAAACCCCTCTACCAACTCCATTGCAATTGTGATATGAACCGGACCCATGGGGATTATCCAATCCAAATCATAAAACCCCACGTCTGTGACTATTGTAAAGGTTCCAAAAAAAAAACTTTAAGTCAATACTCCACCTTTCCCTGATTGAAATATGTGATTAAGCCTGGACCTGACGGGATTATAAATCCATTTCATTAATATCTCGCGTCTGTATCTATCGCAGTTTTTAAGAGTCTGAAGTTTTTGCCCCACTACACACCGTAATTGTGATATGCAATATAACCGGACCTGTCGGGATTATACACTACAATTTATATTAATATCGCATCCAGGACCTATACCGCAATTTCAAAGTTCTAAAAGTCCTGCCTCATCTCAATGTCGATTTTGATATACATCCCAACGTTGATTGCAATATGACATCAGCAGTGATGTCAGACCCACGTCAACTACCACGTCTCCTACCATATCATTTTCCACATCTCCTGCCATGTCATTTTCCACATCACCCACCACGTCACATCATGACATCATTCATGACATCACTGCCACATCACCATGGGAACCCACAATCACAAGTTTCAAAGGGACACAACTTATAATAAATCCTTCACCCTAGTCGATTTGTAATAGCAATTAGATTGGACCCGATGCAATTATTCACTCCAACTCATAAATTCCCTTGGTTTTCTTCTCAATAGATACACTCCACTTAACTTTCCACAACCTCTGAATGGGATGCCACAAGATTAACTTAAACTCCTGTCGAGGTTCACTAGAGAAGATGATATTTTAGACCAAATAGAAATCTCATGTGCATTTCCTAAGAATTTTAATGTGGAATATTTGGACGTAGTCCTAAGGCTTTTCGTTCAAACTTTTGATGGAGAGGCCAAGAAATGGTTTAAGATCCTCCCTCATGCTTCTATTAATACTTGGGAGGATATTGACAACTCTTTAATGCAAAAATGGGGGGATAAAAGGGATCATGGGTATATTATTACAAAATTTAATGCAATGAATAAAAACATAATGAAGATGTTTTAGAATTTATAAATAGTTTTAATAAATTATATAATAGTCTTCCTGCTTAAATTAAACCTCCACGGGTTGCTGCTAAAGTTGTTTTTTCTGGAGCCTTTGAACCATAGTTTGGGTTTACCCTCAAATAAAGAAAGTTTCGTACTCTAGACCAAATCCAAATGGATGCCCTGGAAGTCAAAGAAAATTTCACCTCCATTGGAAAGTGGAAAGGGAGGGTTGAATATGGTGACAGTAGGAGGGGAAAGGAAGAAGCCATTTCTTCAAGCCATTTGAAGGAAGCTCAAGTACAAAAGTTAGATGAGATGAACAAGCTGATAAGGAATTTTTCTAACAAACTTGTAAAAACAGAGTTGGAAAAAAAAACCCCTCTCGACAAAGTCAACTAGCTCCTAACAAAAATTTTTAACCCCCAATATAGGAGGCTACCCTTGCAGATCTTACAAAGGGGGAGAAAGGCTCAACATGATCATGTTCAGTCTCCTTTGTATTTAGAGGATGATCTTGAGGACATGCTTGAAGAAACTATAGAAGTTCAAGAAAATGAGTTATCTTCTCTCTCAAAGGGAGAAAATGAAGTAGAACCACTTGAAGGAGAAGGGGATGATCTAGATGCCCCACTAGATGGTGATGATATAGACAATTATTGTAAACATTTTGTTGACTTCATGCATTGCCAACTACACAGGAAATATGATCTCAGGTCATCCAGGAAAAGGTCCAAGGGGCAAGATCAGAATGAAGAAAATCTTCACCCAAGTCCCCATAAGCCAGAAGATAAAGGGAAGAAACCACTCAACCCCATCTCCCAACCAAATAGAATTTTCCAATCCTATTCCAAATGAGTTTGGAGCCTCCAAAACTGAGAAATTTGTTGTGAAATGGCAATAAGCAATTCCAATTTAAATTTGTCCTTGAATTTAAACTGTGGATTAAAATTGAATTCTATTCGCATAGAAACTTTTAAATAGTTAATTAAGTTTAATTAACTTGATTAAGTTAGGAATTTTGAGTAGGAAGTCTTTTGGCAGTCATGTAAGTGTTCTCCCTAAATTTTAGGGGTCCATTATGAGTTTAGATTGAGTTGTAATTAGATAACCCATTTTACTGAGTTATAATCAATTAAACTAGTTCTAATTGTTTGTTGAACTAGTAGAGGATTAGCAGTCAGTTAGTGCACTGTTGCATCCACAGGTGCTACTCCAGTTAACTAAATATTATCTCATTGAAAACTCATGCGTGTTAGTTCTGAGAAAGAACCAGTTGAGACTAGAGTGTAGGGATAGTGTACTATCAGTTGTATGATGTACTGAGTTATATAGATCATGCATGCAATCAAGAATAGGAACTAATTAGGATTGCGTAGTTTCGGAAGCATAAATTCCCTTTAAATATGGGATATTAATCCTAGGAATTATGCAAGGAAATAGGGGCTTGGCAGGTGGGGGAAATTAGCTAAGTGTTGGCTAATATCGGGCTTGTGAGGTAGAGAGTTGAGAATACTTGTGCAGAATTGTTCTTGTGAGAACAAGCTTTGTATCTTCACTCATATTTCTGATTAGTGAAATACAGATAGACAAGGTTTTGAGCAGTGGCTTTCCCCAAGAAAACTTATTGTGTTATGTGCCATTGATTTGTCATCTTCTTGTTCATATTGTTTTCATCGATCTATTGGCTTCCACTGGTTGAAAGTAGAAGTAGATTCTTGTCCTGTGCTTTAGTAAATTTCATGAGCTTGTGAATCGATAGGAAAATATTTGTGGTGTCGGAGCTGAAGACAATATACTAGAGGAGATTTTGAAGTTTTGAGTTTTGGGTTATAGGTGAAATTCAAGTTTGCAATACATACTTCAGGTTCGGCATACAACATTCTATGGTTTGCGGCTCGAGTATGCCTTGGAAGGAAACTCAAATTATATAGCCTGGAGGGATAGAATGGAGGTTGTGTTGGAGGATAATGTCCTAAAGGAACTCATTGATCAAGACATTCCTAAGCCAATAGCATCGGATGCACAAAATATGGTCGAATGGAAGAAGTGTGTGGTGAAGGCGAGGCGGATAATCCTTGAGGGAGTTCGAGACCACATTGTCTCGAGTCTCCATGGAAAAGAAACTTTGTATTCTATGTGGAAAGAATTGATAGACTTGTATTAGAATAACAATGACCAAAGGAAATTGGCACTGAAGGACAAATTGCAAAAAATCAAAATGGATAAAGGCGAGACTATTCCAAAATACTTGTTAAGCTTCACTCAATGTCATGATGAACTTGGAATTGGAATCACAGTTTCTGAGGATGATATGGTGAATCTTGCTCTTCTGCGACTCCCAAAGAGTTGGCATAGTTATCAGGACTCTATCAATGGTCAGGAGAAGCTACTAGATTGGGAACTATTGTGGTCAAATTTGATGCAGGATGAGATCAGGAGGAATACCAGGGATGGATCTTCATCAAAGATTGATGATGAAGAGAACTATGCCTTAGAAATTAAGTTGAAGAAGGGGAAAGGGAAAGCTTCCCATTCTAAATCAAATTCTTTCCATGGAGGTAATAAGAAATACATGATGAAAGTTAAGTTATTTCATTGTCACGAGTTGTGCCATTTTGCTACAAATTGTGCACTCAAGAAGTCCTCGGGAGGAGCGGTGGGTGAGGCTTTGGCCTCTCAATTCGAATTGGACTTCCCTCATTGCATGCATGGTGTCATCATCAATGGGAAGTGTATGGTACATAGACAGTGGAGATTCATTCCAATGACTGGTGACAATGAGTTATTCAATGACCTAAAGAAGAAAGATCTCTAGATGCATATCAAGATGGGTGAAAAAGGGAGGTATAATGCTACTGGATTGAGCATGGTTACTTTTTAGAGGGATAATGGGGCTCCACTCATCTTAAAGAATTTTATGTATGTTTTTGGGCTGAAGAAGAACTTGGAATCCATTTCCATGCCTGAGGATAGAGGCTATGATATGATCTTCTCGAAAGGAAAGGCATTCCTTAGACACATAGTCGTGGGTTAGGTAAAGAAGATAGGGATTCGAGTGAAGAATCTTTATAAGTTGGAGGTAGAGAATTGTGCTTCTTGGAGCACGAAAGTAGAGATTGTTTAGAACCGAGACGTTGGCGAGTTGTGGCATAGATGATTGGGTCACTTGCATCATGGGGCTTTGAAGATCATGCAGTAGATCTCCACCTATTTTCTCAAAGGTATACTAGAGAAAGTTGATACATGCAATGAGTGTACTTTGGGTAAATACGCAAAGTCTTCCTTTCACGACAAAGATAGCCAAGCAAAGACAGTTCTAAAGCGAGTCCATTTAGATGTGTGTGGGCCATTCTCGACAGCATCCATGGCCAAACATAGGTATTATGTTATATTTATTGATGACTTTTCTCAAAAATGCTGGATAATTTTCATGCAAATAAAAGGATCAAACCTTCACAAATTTTTGCGAGTTTAAATCATTGGTGGAGAAATTTAAAGCTCTACAGAGTGATAATGGTAGTGAGTATGTCTCAAACAAGTTTAAGAACTTATGTGTAGCAGAATGAACCAAACAGGAGATGAAGACACCCCATAACCCTTAGTGGAATGGGGTGGCCAAGAGGAAGAACATAACCATAGTAGGGGGAGGGAGGGCAATGTTGCATAATCAGGGTCTCACTAAACTTGTGGGCTAAGGCATGTAACATAATGGTTTATGTTCAGAACCATAGCTCACATCAGATACTTGGGATGAAGACACCAAAGGAGGATTATTATGGTAAGAGGCCAGATGTTGGTCACTTCAATATTTTTGGGTCATCAGTGTATTGCCATGTGACCAAATATGCACAAAAGAATCTTGAGCCAACAACAGATTTGGGGATATTTTTGGGGTACACTGATACACCTCACAACTATCAGGTGTACTTGTTGACCTGCAGGATGACAATGGTTTGCAAGGATGTCAGATTCGATGAGGAGAAAAGAAAGTGATTTTCCCTTGAGAGGGAGCTTTAGCTACATGTAGTTGAGGAGATTTTATCTCCTAAGGTTGAGGAGCCTTAGATTGATATGGAGCAGCCACATGCAAAGGATATGGAAGTGGAGACATCCACTTAGATCAATTCTTCTAGAGACAGGAGAAAGCGCACCAGAGAGGCAGATAGATTGTTGTTAGATGCTAGAGAGAATGTGGGAGCACCCACATCACAGCACAAATAGAGGAGGTCACATGACAGGTACACTAGATTCATGGTTCTTATGAGTGGATGTGTTGTGAAAGAGCCATCTTCCTTTGAGGAAAAAGTGCAGCATCTCGTTTGGGTTGATGCCACAGTGGAAGAGTATGACTCCATAGTTCATAACAGTGTTAGTGATGTGGTCCCAAGACCAAAGGATAAGTCTGTGGTGACCTCTCATTGGATTTACAAGGTAAAGCAAGCTGCAAATGGTAGTGTGGAGAAGGATAAGGCTAGATTTGTGGCCTGTGGATTTTCATAGGTAGAGGGGATTGACTATGATGAGATCTTTTCTCTTGTTGCAAGGTACTCATCGATCATATATATATTGGGACTATCAGCGTAGATGGGTTGGAAGATAAATCATATGGATGTAAAGAAAACCCTACTTAAAGGCATGATTGAGGAAGAGGTGTACATAGAGCATCCTAAAGGCTTTGAAACATTCGACCATGAGTCGCATATGTGCCATCTCAAGAGAGCATTGTATGGTCTAAAGCAAGCACCTCATGCTTGGTACACCAGGATAGACAGCTACTTCACTGGGTTGGGCTTCACGAAGAGTGAGGCAGATGCAAACCTATACCACAAAGTGGTGGAACATAAAACGTTGATCATCGTACATTATGTTGATGATCTGATACTGACAGGTGATCATGAGTTGATCAAATGTTGTAAGGAGTACATTGCAAGAGAGTTTGAGATGAAGGACTTGGAGCTCATGCATTACTTTCTAGGCATGGAAGTATGGCAGGGTGATGGGGAGTTGTTTGTGTCTCAAGGGAAGTATGCTAATGAGATACTTAGGAGGTTCCACATGGAGAGATGCAAGCATGTGTAGACTCCTCTAGTTGGTAACTGGAGGAAGGAGGATGCTACTTCAGGAGAGGTAGTGGAAATTACTATTTATAGGTAGCTTATCAGTTCACTCATGTACTTGGTGAACAGATGACTAGATTTATTCTATGTAGTTAACTAGCTGAGTCAAGCAATGGTTAGGCCTACCAAGCTACATTGGAAGGCAGAAAATAATCTATTGAGATACCTCAAGTGCACTACTCAGTACGTATTATGGTACAGATGGGCAGAGCGAGTGAAGCTTCAAGGCTTCATGGATGCAAATTGGGCTAGGAGTCCATCCAGCCAGAAAATCACATCAGTAGGGATTTTTAGTATTGGGTCAGCAACGATTTCCTGGTATAGCAAGAAACAGATATTGGTTGCACTCAGTTCGATAGATGCAGAGTACATGGCTACAAGTCAAGTAGCATGTGAGGCCATCTGGATGAGGAAGATCCTAGTTGGTCTATTTGGTCAAGATATGGATCCGACAATGATTTACTACACTAATCAGAGTAGTATCAAACTCTCTGAAAATTCAGTTTTTCATGATAGTTCCAAGCACATTGATATCCAATGTCATCATCTCAGATATTGCGTATTGAGGTGGATCGTGTTGTTAGAGTACATTCCCATGGAGGAGCAAGATGTTGACATTTTGACAAAGGCATTATCAAGATGTAAATTCAAGTTTCACAAAGATAGGATCAAAGTAGCAGATAATACCTTTCTTGTTGAGAGGGAATGTTGAGAAATGACAACAAGAAATTCCAATTTAAATTTGTCCTTGAATTTAAACTTTGTCCTTGAATTTAAACTTTGAATTTAAATTGAATTCTATTCTCATAGCAACTTGTAAATAGTTAATTAAGTTTAATTAACTTAATTAGCTTAGGAATTTTGAGTTGGAAGTATTTTTGAAGTCCTATAAGTGTTCTCCCTAAATTTTAGGGGTCCAGTATGAGTTTATATTGAGTTGCAATTAGATAACTCAGTTTACTGAGTTATATTGAATTAAACTAGTTCTAATTGTTTGTTGAACTAGCAAAGGATTAGCAGTCAGTTAATGCATTGGACCATCCACAAGTGTTACTCATGTTAACTAAATATTCTCTCATTGGAAACTCATGCATGTCAATTCTGAGAAAGACCCGGTTGAGACTAGAGTGCAGGGACAATGTACTATCAGTTGTATGATTTACTAAGTTGTATAGATCATGCATGCAATCAGGAAGAGGACCTAATTAGGATTGTGCAATTTTGGAAGCAAGAATTCCCTTTAAATATGGATTATTCATCCTAAGAATTGTGCAAGGAAATAGGGGCTTGGAAAGCATTGGAAATTGGCTAAGTATTGGCTAATATCGGGATTGTGAGGCAGAGAGTTGAGCATACTTGTGCAAAATTGTTCTTGTGAGAACAAGCTTTGTATCTTCACTCATATATCTAATTAATGCAATGCAGATAGGTGGGGTTTTGGAGTAGTGGCTTTCCCCAGGAAAACTTATTGTGTTATGTGCCATTGATTTGTCTTCTTCTTGTTCATATTGTTTTCATCGATCTATTGGCTTCCGCTAGTTGAAACTAGAAGTAGATTCTTGTCTTGTGCTTTAGTAAATTGCATGGGCTTGTCATTCTATGGGAAAATCTACAAAATATCCCCCATAGATAAAACCAATATACAATGATAAAAAATAACCTATTTAGTTTGTTAAAATTGATATGAATCCCTCTACCTTTAGTATTCAAAAGGAATTGGAAAAAGTCAAGATAGTTGTCCCTTTGACTGAATTATTGAAACAACCCAGTTATAAAGCTCAAGTGTCTTAATTTATGAGTTCACCCACCACTACTCCCTTGCAAGATAGCCTTAACTTTCAGGAAGAAAGGCATGTGGTTGTGTTTGTACCACATGTGGAGGAGCAGGACCCTTCCACTCCTCCATTCTATGTCACCTTGGTGATTCATGACCTTCTACTACATAATTGTATTCTTGACTCAGGAGCATCTCATAACTTAATGTCATTATCTATAATGGAACAGTATGGACTGCAAATAACAAAACCATACAAATATATATACTCCTTTGGTTCCAAAAGAGTAAAGTTATTAGGTATGATCAAGGATATGGTGGTCAGTTTGGCTCAAATCCCAGTAAAAAGTGTAGTAATGGCTATTATAGTGGTTGACATCCCTGCAAGATTTGGTATGCTTTTGTCCAGGTCATGGGGAATGAAACTTGGGGTTTCCATTAAACTGGATCTAACTTATCCTACTATTCCTATGTTTGGTGAAGATGAGTGTTGATTATATAGGGAATTTGTATTTGCGAAGATAATTACAGATGTAGACTACTCAAACAACACCCATGTGTATGGTAAAGAGAAGGATGTTTCTTGTTTGTTATTAGAAGAAGATGATTAAATCATGTAAGATACCCAGGTGGAATGTACAACTCATCTGAGTAAGAAATCACTAGATCATGGCAAGGTATGGAATATGTATTTTTATGGTTCTTATTCTTGGGAAGGAAATGGGGCAAGGGTGTTATTGGTATCTCCGAGAGGTAGCTTGATCCCTTTCTCTTTTAAGTTGGAGTTTGAGGTCACAAAAAATGTTGCTGAATATGAAGCTTTATTGTTGGGGTTGTAAGTTTTCAAACACCTTAACATTGGTCGTTTAATTTTCTTTAGGGACTTAGACTTACAAGCTGAGATTATTGTGCCTTTGAGGTACTCATATTGGGTGGAAAATTTAGTTTCTGTCAGGAAGAAGAATGGGGAAATTAGGTTATGTGTGGATTTCAGGAATTTGAATAAGGCCTCACTAAAAGATAACCACCCTCTACCTAAGATGGAGTACAGTCTCCAGAAAGTAGTAGGGGTTGCTCGAATGTCCATGATGGATGGTTTCTTTGGATACAATCAGGTCATTTTACACCCTGGGAATCAAAAGAAGACAATTTTTGCTACACCTTGGGGAACGTTTATGTATGCCAAAATTCCTTTTGGCCTCATAAATGTTGGAGCCACTTTCCAAATAGAAATGGATATAACATTTGTTGGAGAGAGAGATAAATTTGTAGTAATATATATGGATGACATAACTGTTTTTTTCCAAAGCATATGTATTATGAATAACACCTCAATCACTTGTAGCTCACTTTTGCAAAATGCAAAAGGTATGGCTTGTGTTTAAACCCCAAGAAATAACAATTTTCTTTAAGTGAAGGTAAGTTATTGGGCTGCATTGTGGAAAAGGAAGGAGTCAAGATTGATCCCAAAAGAGTGGAGGCTATCAATAATATTCCATTATTGTGGAATAGGAAATAAATTTAGGTTTTCTTGGGTAGAATAAATTTTTTAAGGAGATTTATACCAAACTGTGTTGCAATTGTCAAAGAAATCACAGAAATGTTGAAGAAGGATAATGAATTCAAGTGGACTATAGAAGCTCGGGAGTCATTCTCCAAAATTAAAAAATATTTTGTAGAAGCCCCAATCTTGGCTAGCCCAGATTATTAGAGGTCATTCCTCGTATTTTCTTTTGCCTCTCCTAACACAATAGAAGTTGTTTTATTGCAGAAAAATAGTGAAGGACATTAACAACCAATTGCATTTTTAATCTAGGTGTTGCAAGATTCAGAGATGAAGTATAATATATTAGAGAAACATGCCTATTTCTTGGTCAAAGCCCTGAAGTCCTTTCAAATTTATGTCATGCAGTCAAATATAATAGCTTATGTACCTACAACTGTTGTGAAAGATATCCTTGGGCAGGGTGACAATGAAGGTAAGAGAGGCAAGTGGATTGCCAAAATTCAAGAATATGATATGGATATCAAATCAACTAAGTTTATCAAGGGATAGGGATTAGCTAAAATATTCTTTAAAGCTAAATTCCAAGCCTTAGGCATAAACCTGCTAGCAAATGAGGAAGGGGAAAGTAGGGAAGAAAAGGAATAGAAGAATATTGAGACTTCAAATCTAGATGAAAGACCTAGTCTCACAATGGTATAAGTATCTTGTATATTATTTACTTTTTCTAAAATTCTCCTTGAATTTTGACAAAGTTAAATATAGGTCCTTGATGTTGGGTTATGTTATATTCTTTCCACGACTAGCCCACGTAGTTAATCGGGGGGTTAGGAGGGGGCGGAGCCCCACCTTCGTTGCATCGATTGCATAGCAGGGGGAGTCACAAGGGTTTTGAGGGGTGCAGGTAACCCCACTCTATGGGGTCCGGGGCAGTGCCTCGGAAAATTTTGGTTTTGGACCCTATGTTAGGTTGGGTGGACCTACCTATGGTTTTGTGCATGATTTTCACACATGGTTTTGGACACAATGGTTTTTTGTCCATGGTTTTGGATGCAATGGTTTTCGGTACATGGTGTTGGATGGTTCAGCATGTATAAATATGTATTGTAACATTGAAAGGAATGTAACGAAAAATCAAGATGGTAGTCTTGGTTTTGGGATCCAAGGGAAAATCTCTGTGTATATGTGTTTTATGTGTTATGCTCTCGTATTATTTATTTTCTATGTTTTAGAATTCATATGCAAGTAATTTCTGTATGGGGTTAAAACCTATATTTGGTATCAGACCTATTTTGGCTTCAAGGGGATGCCTTTGTTGCTAAGGGGTTTCGCTCGGGCCTGTGGTAGACCTTGTTCAATGGGAGATTTGCGAGATCGATTCTAGTGGTGAAAGAAGATGTTAAGCAGTGGAAAGATGGAGATCGAGAAATTTAATGGTCAAAGTCTTGAGTTGTGGAAACTCAAGATGGGGGATTTGATGGTGGATAAAGATCACTGGATCGTGGTAGATTCGGGTACTAAACCAAAGGGAGTGTCTAATGAAGAATGGAAGAAGTTAGATCAGAAGGCAAAGAGAACAATACGATTGTGTGTCTAAGATTTAGTATTGCTGAATTTATCAAGGGAAGCTACGGCTAAGGCTTTGTGGGACAAGTTAGGGACTTTGTACCAATCTAAGTCTCTAGTGAATAAACTATTCCTACGAAAAAAGCTATATAACCTGAGGATGAAAGATGGAGACTTGGTGATAGAGCATCTGAATGCATTTAATACTGTGGTAAGTCAGTTATCGTCTACTGATGTCAAAAATCAAATGAAGATAAGTGCATCAGTTTATTGTGTTCTCTACTAGATTTATGGGATAGTCTGGCTTTTGCAATAGGTAGCAATGCAACTTCCTTCCAGTTTGATGAAATAGTCTCATCCTTGCTAATGGAGGAGATGAGATGGAAAAATATGGAGAGCCAGAATGGTGATGCCTTGTTTGTACGAGGATGGTCCCAAAACATAAACAAAATAAGTCATCGAGTGGGAGATCTAAATCTCTAGGAAAACCTATAAAGGTGGTGTGTTGGAAATGTGGAAAGGAAGGGCACTACAAAAGGGACTGTAAGTCTCAATCTCCTGACAAGGAAAGGGATATGATGATGTTCCTTCTGTAGAGGTGAAAACCACCTCAGATGAAGGTGGGGATGTGTACACATGTAGATCATGAGGCATGGTTGATTGACTCAGGTGCATCCTTTCACTTCACTCCCCATAAAGAGTGGTTCAGTGAGCATAAGAAATACGATGGTGGTGATGTCTTCTTATGGGATGATAGGAAATTTAGAATCATTGGTCATGGAAAAGTAAAGTTGAAGTTGCAAGGTGGAAGGGTTAGAACACTTCTAGATGTTCTGCATGTTCCTGCATTGGCCAGAAATCTAATTTCTCTAAGCAAGTTGGATGATGCAGGTGTAAAAATAGTGTTTGAGAAGGATACCTGCAAGATGGTTTGGGGACCACTGGTATTGATGTGGGTATTTTGGGTTGGAACTCTGTACAAGCTGTTAGGGCCTAAATCTACCTCAGGCTAAAGAAAGACAGGTTTAGTGTAACATCAAATCACGCTTAACTTGGTAGCTAGCCCTACCAGGTCGGGAGAGGGCTCTCTCCTTGTCAATCTCAATTAGAATATGGAAACTAGGGCTTGAGATGACTGAAAATAAATGCTGATTTTAGGCTAGGTATATTAGGTCAGAGGATTTTGATTGACTTTGATAGTTGGTTGCTGGATCAAATGAAGAAGGCAGCTTTGGGTCCCGGAAATAAACTTAGATTTGTATGAGGTTCTGTGGGGCAAGGTAGGTAGGTGTTTTGGCACTTTGAATTGGATGTGATGGTGAGTCTAAGACTAGTGAGGAGTTGGAGAGGGCGTGTAAGGTTCATGAGTCCTCTTCAAACAACAGAAAACATTAAAAGCTAAATGTATCCTCAAGGCATAGCACTGAATATCAATGGATTCCACCTATTTATCCTGATTCATTTAGTGATGAAGAAAGAAATAAATGTTGGCACATATACACATAAAAGAAACTAAATAACAAAAGAAGAAACAATGCCAAGACACATTACCACAAGAATCCTACAAAATGTTGCAAAACCCTGGTTCATTTCCTTAGCAAACTCAAAAGTGATTTACAATAAAGCTCAAAGCATCCACAAGGGTCCAACCTTTACACACAAATGAAAGAGTGCATGATATAGATAAGGAAAATACTCAAGCTAGCTATCAGGGTCGAATCCATGAGAAAAGGGGGTGGTTTCAACCATATCTAAACTAAGACCAGGAATATGGGCAGTGGAACAACTTGCCTCTAAAACCAAGGAAACCAATTCATTCAATTCAAAACCACCTTTGACTTGATGTATCTACCCTGTTAAGTGTTTTACATCCATAATTACATCATTACCATGCTAAATTCACCAAGAGAGCAAGAAAAAGTCAACTGTAGAGAAAACTAGGCAAAATCTAGAAAATTAGGCAAAACTGGCAAAATTAATCCTATGCGCAGCGCCACTGATCCTATGTGTAACACTTTTTCTAGGCCACTTTTGGAAGGCTTCCCGAAGTCCAAATCAGGTGCAGGATAGCGCGTTGGAAATCGTAGTGAGTATACTTTCTGGAACAACTTGAATTTCTGAATTTGGAGTCCATTTGTCCCTCCAAAAATGGAATCTCCCAAGGTTTCTTCCTATGTGTCAAAAAAGTGGCAAAGTGGGCACGTTTTTGGTGTTTTTTTCCCTTTTGGAGACCTATAACTTGTCCAAAATTCTCAGCCATTTCGGATCATGCATATTTTTCCCTGTTGATTCCAAAAATATAAACTTTTTTGCAAATGGAGGCTCGCAACAAAAGCACAGCGCGCACCTACTGAAAAAACCTGTTTTTTTCATTAAAAATTTCAAAAATGACAAAAAATGCTCCAAATTTCTTGAAATTTGGCATGAGTGATCCTTGTTAAGTACTTTGTTGGGCCAATGATGCTTCAGCCAAGATCTTGATCTTATCTTGCTCTTTTTACTCCTAAAGGCTCTTTTTAGCTTAGCCTTTAACCTCTTCACCCTTGTTTTGCAAATTTTGTTCCGGGTTAGATAGTGATAAGCCATATGGCACAACATTTTCTTCTCATTGTTGGCTTTCTCAAGCATCTTTTCCAGGTGAATGTTTGTCCTCTCCAACCATGATTCCCGATCATCCTCAATTTCTTGCTCAAGGGAGGTCATCTTAATCTTTCTCTTCTTTGTCATTTGTCTCTTCTCCCTAATCATTTGCAGCTCCATAATAGTTTGTTTATCTATCAGCTGCTTGTTTTCCTACTCAAGAAAATTGATGATCCATTTGGTCCTCTCTTTATCAACTGATAAGGCTTGTATTTCAACCTCCTTCTCTTTGATAATCATGTCTTTGAGTTTTGAGCTTTGAGAGCCCAAATCAGTGACATCCTCCTCAATCAAGACAAAATCCTTGTTGTGCCCTTTAGTGGGGCCCTTCTCATGCATCCTTTGCTTCCCTTTGTCTTTTCTCTTTGATTTCTGGCCAACCTGTGTAGTTGGAGAAGAAGGAAAAGCCCCTTTCAGCCCCAATGAAGATAACATTTGCCTATGGTCTGGTGAAGAAATGAGGACCCTTCCACCCCTGGTGGAGATAGTACTCACCTGGCAGCAGCAAAAAGCCTTCTGGTGCCTCTCTCATAGGTGACAAACACTGGCACACCTGTAGTTTCAGTCTTATGAACACCTGGTTGTCCTATGGCCCATCTTCCTCTTGAGGCACTGATGGAATCACTTGAGGGCGTTTGGAAATATCATGGGCAATGAAGGTATCCCATGGTATGTTCAACAAGCTTAGCTAATGCAAAACAAAAATTTTAATCAGTGAGAAATGGTATATGTTGTTGAATTACCGAGGAAAGGGTTTCCTTTGCACATAGAGAGCCATGTTCTCAATATTCCTGCATATAAAGTACGGGAGGTTCATCATCCTCACTCTTGTGAAATGCATCAAAAATCTGACATGATATGTATATAGGCAAGAAAACCTTCCTTCACAAGTGAATACTTGATGATAAGTTTCATGAAGGAAGCATAAATGTTCTACAAGTATTTGAAAGGAAAAACCCTGCTGATTTGCCTATGATATCCAGCCTTAAGCTAAGGCTCATAATGCTCTCTACCCACATGTTGCCCCTTATTCCACTATTCACCTACATTAGGGATGCCTGTTGCTGCTGCAATGGTTTCAGGTGTCATGGTGAAAGAGACACCAGCAAGGCTCACCTGGCCATTTTGAAGATGAAGAACAAACAACCTAGCAAGCTCATGATGATATTTCACCCTCTCTACCATTTCACAAAACTGATAACAAGACTGGTGTTTAAAGCAAGCCACAGCAAGAGGGCAAGCAAGTAATTATGTGAGAGTGGTGGGCTCCTCTTGGATGATTTTCCCCCTTTGCGTGGCTTTCTTGGTACATGAGCTTCTCGAGAAGAATCATTGAGAGTTTCCTCTTCCCTCTCATAGTCTGAATATGTCTCCATGCTTATGAATTTGGAGTAAAAGTAGATGAGTATGAAGAGATTTTGAAATATGAAGTGAAAGGGTTTCTTTTGGGGAATGAGTGGAGTGAATGGTATTATGAATGTGGAATGAAGGGTTTGATAGTGTAATGAATGTAGTGAAGGAATAGGATGGTGGGAGTTAGGGTTTGGGAAATGGGAGTGGGGTTTGGGGAGTGAATGTTGGTGATTTTGGGAGAGAGAATGGGATTTAGGGAAAATAGATTAAGGAAATAGAAACAGCAGAATAGCTAGAACAAGTACCCTTTGCAAATATGTGAGACAGTTTGGAGGAAAGATAGGGTTTGATTTTTTGAGATATGAAAATCACCACATTGATAAAAAAACCCTTGCTAAACTAGATGGGAAGCTTTACTTACTTGATGAGAGACCCATTAAGAAATTTGAAGTGAATTTTGGGTGGCTTGAATCATTTTGATGCTCAATGGACAGGTGCACAACGCTGCCTCTCAAGTGCGCAGCACACATTGTATGCACAATGCCAAACCAATTTTATATGGGAAAACTGTAACAGGTGCACAACACCGATTATGTGCGCAGCGCCAAGGGCCAGGTGCGCAGCGCCAACAAAATGACTATATTTTTCCTCTGTTTTTTCCCTCTTTCTCCAAAAACGCAATTTTTCTCGCTTTAGCTCATTCAATGACAAAAATGAAGACTCAAACACATGGATTGGATTTTATATCCCTTTTATTTTAATTTTTCATTAACCAAATCCACTTTTCTAATGTTTTGCTAGCTTTTTCACATATGCTCTGTTTCACTTACATTCTGACTTTTGCTTTTTTGCAGGTGAACTTTCACATGATTTTTGTGTTGTAAAGGCAGGAGTTGACTTTGTCACCAAGTCACCAGGAACAACTTTTGGAACAATTATTACATATAAAAGCATTGATATTACATGAAATTTGTACAATAATGAAAAACTCTTTTTTCACCTCAAAACTGAGTTTTGAGGTAAAATAGAATTTTTAAGCATTAACAGAAGTAAATTTATGATTTTATGAACTTATTTATCCTCCTCATGTGCATGTTGACCTTTTTATTCAATTAAGATGACCATGATAAAAAACCCTAATACCTAGTGAGACTAAACCCTAGAACTAATTTTCATAAATGAAATGAAACTGGATGACAGTAAATGACTAAAAAAAATGTGTGAACAGGTCAGCAAGTGAATGTCATGAGGGAAATTAACATGAAACCACTACCATCAGTTGATCCATGACCTAACGGAATGCAACTGATCGAATGAGACACCTAATATGGGTGCAAAAGGGAAATTTGATCACTGATGGAAGTGTGAAGATACTGACACGGACACAAGCTACAAGGTAGGACTGTTGTTGATGGATGCAATAGTTCTGTGGTTCTTGAAAGTGGAGCAGAAAATCTAGTGGTCTCTAGAGAGAAGACCATGCTATGGCATCAAAGGCTTGGACATATTGGAGAGAAGGGCCTTCGAATACTTCATGGTAAAGGTATGGTAGAAGGTATGAATAACATATCTCTAGATTTTGACTTCTGTGAAAATTGTGTATATGGGAAGCAGAATCAGGTGAGTTTCCCCTCTAGTGGTAAGAGGGTGAAACAGATATTAGAGCTTGTGCACAATGATGTGTTTGGACCTATGAAGGTTTCGTCACTCGGTAAGTATGTGTACTATGTATCATTTATAGATGACTTCTCAAGGAATACATGGATATAATTACTTAAGAAGAAATCTGAAGTCTTCGACAGGTTTAAAGAATTTAAGACTCTGGTGGAAAACCAAACAAAGAAGAAGATAAAGGTGCTAAGGATAGACAATGGTGGAGAGTTTTATCGTAAGGAATTTGAAGAGTTCTGTAAGAAGTGTGGTATAGCATGGTAGAAGACTACTCCATATACACCTCAGCAAAGTGGAGTTGCAGAAATAATGAATAAGACGTTGATGGAAAGGGTAAGAAGCATGCTCAATGGTGCCGGGTTAGGACAGGAATTCTAGGTAGAGGCAGTGGAGACAGCATGTTACCTGGTCAATAGATCACCTTCATCAGGGTTGGAGGATAAGACTCAACAAGAGGTACAGACTGGTAAGAAACCCTCTCTTTCACATCTGAGGGTCTTTGGATGTGATGCATATGTACATGTTCGAAAGGAGAAACAAACCAAGTTAGATAGTAAATCTGAAAAGTGCATCTTTATTGGGTATAAGGATGGTTTAAAGGGTTATAAGCTTTGGAACCTAGTAGCAAGGAAGGTTGTGTATAGTCGAGATGTG
>APFE030861315.1:7819-45373 GCA_000404065.3 Pinus taeda
ATGTTATAGTAGGGTCTAGAAACTCTTAAGTTAAGCTGTTCCATGACCCTTTTAGTCATTACACAAGCTGATGCACCATAATCCAACATGCAATTATTCAATTTATATCCATTAACTAACAAGGTGATAAAGAAAGGTTGGTGATCTTTGTTATCTGCATCTAAGCGTTGCAAATATATGCGAGCATCGTGATAGTCAACTTCCCAAATCTTCTGTTGAGAAGTATTTATTTGAGGACCTTGGATAGCTTTTAGTAACTTATCTCTTTGGGAAGGGATTTTAGCAATTTCGAAGACAGGAACCCAGATTTTTGCATTGTTAAACCAACTTCCCAAATCGACATCTAATCCAGAGTTTAAACCAGGGTTAAAAGTTCGAGGGGGAATTTGATTCCCGCTTTGATCTTTATCCCTTCTCTAATAGGTCAAACCTTTATCTCTAGCAGTTTCCAAGATTTGCTCGGGAGAGGGTTTTTCACCATATAACCTAGCCACAATGTCATCTTCGTTTTCAAGGTCATTTATACTAAAAGTTGATGAAGGATTCATAACATCACAACTATTTTCCTTGACCTCTATCCAATCATCCATAGACAAAGGAAACTTGCTACCTACCACATTTATTTGATCACCTGCCCCAAACATCCCGTTATCTAAGATCCTTCTAACGATGGGGCAAGTGGCCTCTTCATGAAGAGCATCACAAACTCGACAGTAAGGAGGAGCATTATCAACCAAATTAGTAAACGGATTAGGAGGTCTTTGCTCACTAGATTGACCCTTCTTTTGCCAATTGTTATTTCTGTTATTATTATTCCGAGGCTGGAAATTTTGTGTTTGTGATCTTTCCATTTGGATCAATCTATTCTGCAAAGTGGCTATCTCCTTGTTATGATTAATTTCCATGGTTTCAATCTTTTGAAGCAATTTGAGAACAAGTTCGCTTTCAGGCTCTTGAACTGCTTTTCCTTTAGATTCTTTTAGTTTCGTAGCAGCCCTATCGAAATTTGGGATCTCAGACTTCCCAGATGTTGCCTTATCCTTTTCAAGCTCTATAGCTAAGGTCTAGTAATCTCTATAATCATTAAGTCTAGCACGCCTTAATTCATAAGATGGCTCAGGACTAAAGGCATCAATGTAAAAATCTCGAAGAGATTTTTCGGTAGGTTTATAGTCTTGAGGTAATTCTCTAACAATACCATTAAACCTTTTGTTAAATTCTTCAACAGTTTCATTCTCTCTCTTTTTTATTATGTTGATAGCTTTTACGAGGTGTCTTCCTTCTCTCTTATCTCCATATTTTTCTTTAAAGGCATCAATGATCGATTCTAAGGAATCAAATGAATTCTGAGGCTTTTCAGTAAACCATTCATGAGCGTCACCCCCCAAGGTTAAAATAAAAAGAGTCATTCTAACATCCTCATGATCGAAATCAGGAGGCCTTGTGTACTTAGCCATCCATATACTAAAATCTCTCAGATGCGAATTTGCACTAATCGCATTATCTCCTTGAAAGCTAGGCAACTTATCTATCCCAAGTGATGGAAGAGCATTGGGATACTCTGGAATGTTAGAAAAATTGCAAGGGGCATACATATCCATGATGTCGTGCCCAACTGGACTAGTAAAAAGCAAATGGATATCAGAGAGGGCTTCTTGTCTGAGTTTAACAAGAAGTGTACGAGAAGAGAGTTTGTGTAATCGTACCCTGAGGGCCCTTTCAGGATCAGGAGTAGGATTGCACAAACTGCTTGGATGTCTTCTAGTATACACTCTTGTAGATAATATATGAAGTAGAGTCGCCACCCGGACAGGAAGTGAAACACGGAAAAGCTTGAAATGAAAGGACCAAGGACAGAAAAAAATCTATCCCCGGCAACGACGCCAAAAAATGTTGTCGCACAAATTGTCACGACAACACTCAGATCGGGGGCTGTCACCCTAATCCCCGATCTCTCCGTTTAAGCTTGTCTCCCGCGGTTAAGGGGGGTAGACCCTATGGAATAATGGATGACCAACTGGGGACCAGTCGGGTTCGGAGACACGAAGAGAAACAAGCACTTAATTGATTTTATTAAATTGATAGACCAGTGCCTTATGAAATAAATGATTAAACAATTATTTATCAAATGCTACAGGAATATGGGCTCATTAACAATCGTTAATCGTCAAAAAGCTTAACTTTTACCAAATGCAAGATAAACGATAAATGCTCAATGGCTTAACGATACTCCAACAATTAAAATTTCGAAAAAAAAAGTGCTTTAAACAACCACGTAAGATGCTAACTAGAGATCACATTCATGTAGTTAATCTTCAAATGAACATTAAAGCATGTTAAACATTAATTCCCACATCAAAATTTTAGCCTTAGCAGAAAAGATAAAACATAAGCAATTCCTGAGCCAAGACTGACATTGGCAAAAAATTTCCCAAAATATTTTTATATTTTTCAGATGAGACAAAATTTAAAACTAAATGAAACTTTTAAATCAAAAAATCTAAATACTAAAATCAAAATAAAGAAAAAAAGAAAAAGAAAACTCCTTTTTTTAATAGAAAAAGTAAAATTAAATCTAAATTAGTAAATCTAATTACAATTTAAATGAAACTAAAATTTTAACAAAAATTTTTAAATTCTAAACCATAAGAAAAAAGAAACTAAACTAAATCCTAACTACAACATACATAGGAACTTAAAGGAAAGTCGATTTTTATTTTTATTTTTAGTTATATTGTTATTGAAATAAAAAATTAAACAAAATAAAACTAAATTTAAATAAAATCTACAAAACTAAAAAAAAAAATCTTAATCTAAAATTTAAATTATTTTTATTATTTTATGATTTGCTTTAAAATCAAAAGATATAAAACCAAACTAAACCAGCTAGAACAAAGATTTTAATTCTAATTGAAATAAAACTTAACAAAAAAGAAACTACGCTACCCAACGTAATTTGAATTCTAATTGAAATAAAACTTAACAAAAAAAAAGAAACTATGCCAACCTACTTATACATAAAACCATAAATCGCTTGAGTGACTATTGCGTGCAGATAATTGACGGCAAGAGGGAACAGTGAAGCGAATGAGGAGCTTGGGCTCGAAGGAAGCGGAGCTGGGCAGTGGATTGATTGCAGATGGCTTCGATGAAAACCCGACAGTGGAAGGGAGAGCTGCGTGAAGGATTGAGCGTGTAAAAAAGAAAGTTGAGATGGCGGGGGAAATGGAGACGCATGGATACAGCAACGTGGAGTGAATGCGTAGGAAAAATCAACGCATGGAGCTGCCGGGTCGATTTGAAGGCTGAGGATTGGAGGGAGGCACGCAGGCAAAGAGGGTCGAAGTTTTTTTTTGAAGAATGGGTGTGCAGGTTTGGAGCAATGCGGAAGCTTGCGTGTGGAGGAAGTAGAGCGATAGATAGCGTGGGGTTTGAATGCAGATGGAGGTTGTGCGCCGCAGTTTATGGTAGCGCTTGGGTAACTTGAGAAGGCAGCCACGATGGAAAGGCTGTAGCGCAGAGATGGGAGTTGGGATAATATGTTGTTCCTTTTTTATTTTTTCTTTTAAAGCTGGGCAGTGATAGGATTAATGAAACGATGAGGGTGGCTGTACATAAATGCGGAGAAACCCACTTCACAATAAAATTCTTTTCCTGTAACGCAAATGAAACTCCAAACAACAAAACTATGTCCCTGCAGAAAACTGATTATGAGGCCAGATCTTACCCTCCAGGGCCTAGATCTGGCTTCAAGATTTAAGCTCACCTTCAGATCTGCAACGTGCAATGGCAGAACAAACACCCAGAGATGCAAGGATAAAAACCTAAAACCCTATAAACCAGCTACAAAATTTACAACTTTGTGACTCTGCAACAGTCAGATTTGTCAATAATCACAGTAATATCATCAGAATATCAAATTTACTATGAGATACTTCAGAAATCTCTCATGCATTCATAAAACAAACTCAAATGATAAACCCAGAATCAAAATTGGTTGGGCTCTGCAAGAGAATGCTTGCGGGAGTTGGCTGGTCAGCCGAGAACTTCCTTAAATGCCCACTGATCTTCTCAATAAGGGTTTCCTGCACAGCTCACTTCAACCATCAATAAAGAGGGAAAAACAATACTAGATTCCAGATACAATGGAGATACCTGCCATTATTTCAGAAATCTTATTACCATTCAAACCCTAGTAAGTGAATAAGATACCTGTGTTCAGCAACACTCTACATCAAGCTATTACTAATGGCTGAGAAATAAAAATATGCACAGAATAAAACATCTCACAACACTTGAGGAGAGTAACACCAGCAAGATTTCAACTCCAAAGTCTTTCTTTATTAGCATCAGAAAAAGTTTACAAGAGAGCTTTCTTCAGCACAAGACTCACAGATCGAATGATCTCAAATGACCCCTAGCACCCTATTTAAAGGAAAAAATTCCCAACGGCTAGTTCGAGTGATCCATGTCAAGATGATCTCGATCGTCGATGAGGATCAAGATATCTCTTAATCTCATCTGTCGAATTTTTAATGCATTAAAAAATTGAAATTTTGCATTTATTTACTCAAACATTATTATTTTATTATTTTTTAGGTTTTTTTCTCTTTTTTTTATTACTTTTTATATTTTTTAATTTTTTCATTTTTTTTTAATTTTTTTTTTAATTTTTATTATTATTTTTATTTATTATTTAAATTTTATTATATTTTTTTTATTGTTTATTTATTTTTTAAATGGATCCTCGAACTTAGCCTTTGGAAAAATTCCCTAGGACCTATGACTTAGGATCTATGAGGGTATTAAAACATTTTCTAACCCTCAAGACACTTTACATCATGACTTTACAATTTTACATCTTAAGGGGTAAAAGCCCTTTGACATAGACCCTCATAGACCACCCAGTTCTGCGACCAAACATAATCTAGCAGATTAACACACTAGGATTCTCCTAAGTAATGACAAAATTCATTCCGCTTTGGGGTTAGGTTGAAGGAAAACTCTGCCGATCATGGATCGGTGAGACGAAAAACCTTTCGGAATGTAGATTATCACTAGAAACTTAGGTCCACCTAGGCAATTTACATACATGACTCAGTTCTGCTAAGATTATTTACATTAACATGTAGACTGGGTTTACAACATAATATGATCAAGTCGACGATGACTGTTGAATGGCACGGACACGTCAATCAAGCACTATCCCTTTTGCGAAGAAAAGGGGGTGCACTGCTATGGGAAGTTGACATGCAGTGGGAAGTTGACATGCAGTGGTCAACATCTGGCTCTACTTGGGGACATGCTGCTGCACTGCAGGAATGTGAGAATCCAGAGTCTGCATCCACCAACACACAACAGAAATAAGTATCGTCCATTCAAAAATCATCATATATCATATAACATTTAAGCATATGAAAGATAGAAGCTCTTCATTTATTAACAAAGCAAGTAAATCTAATCCTAAAACAGAAATAAATTGCTGAAATAACAAGGAGTAGGGTTAGAAATACAATACAAAGGATGCCCTATGGCATCAGATATCATCTTTGAAGAACAGCTTGAGTATTTGGCCATTCGCAGGTAGATCAAGTGGTTCGCCATCCAATCTGCTCAAGTGGAATGAGTTTGGTCCAGTTATATCTCGAATGATGTACGGTCCCAGCCACAAACTGTCGAACTTCTTATGTTTTCCTGGTTTTCCATTCTTGCAATCCCAAACAAGTACCATATCTCCCACCTGCAAAGATCTAGATCGAGAGAATTTATCAAAGCTTTTTTAATGTCAGATTGATTTTTACATATAGCATCAAAAGCTGTCCTACGAGCTTCATCTAACTCCACAATCTGATCTATTCTATTTTGAACAACATCTTTATTAGTAGAAAATTTTTGAAGGAGCTGATAAGCTGGCAATTTCAGGTGCACAGGTAAAGTTACATCCAAGCCATAAACTAATTCAAAGGGAGATTTACCAGTAGCTTTCTTCTTAGTGATCCTATTTGCCCATAAAGCATACTTGATTTTGCTATCCCATGATCTCTTATTATTCCCTACTATCTTCTTGATAATGGTTATGAAATTCTTGTTACTTGATTCAGCCAGACCATTACCCTGAGGATAATAATTTGATGAATGAGATAAGATAATGCCATATTTGAAACAGAAAGATGAAAACTATGAAAAACTAAAAGCCTTGGCATTATCAGTTGTGATAGTGATCTTAGCAGGGACACCAAATCTAGTAATGATGTTATTTTCAATGAAATCCATAATAACCTTTTCAGTGGCATTCTTAGCAGGAATGGCCTCAACCCATTTAGTGAAATAATCCGTAGCAGTCAAAATCCATGAGTAGACATTGCTAGAATTTTCATGGAACTTCCCTATGAAGTCCAGACCCCAATGCTGAAAAGGTGCCTCTACAGGTTGCACCTTGCTTGCTTGTTGTCCCTAGCATGCTTGTTATTGCATGCTAGTTGTCCCTTGCATGCTCGCTGTAACATCGCATGCTTGGTGTATTTGCTGCTAAGTACCATAGAATTGTCCCAATGTTAGTTAGTTGTCCCTTGCATGTTGCTCTCCTTCGGAGGCAGATGCTCCAACTGTTTCAACAATTTTGGCAGTTTCAGCTATTCCCGGCAGTTCCAACAGTTCCCGACAGTTCCAACAATCCCAACAGTTCTAGCTTTTCCGGCAGTTCCAGCTTTTTCGATAGTCTCGGCTTTTCCGGCTTTTCCAACTTTTCTGGCATTTCCGGCTTTTCTGGCTTTTCAAGCTTTTTCGACTTTTCTGGCAGTTTTGGCTTTTCCATCTTTTCCGACAATTTCGGCTTTTCCGGCAGTTCCAACTTTTCTGTCTTTTCCAACAGTTTCGGCGTTTCCGGTAGTTCCGGCTTTTCCGGTTTTTCCAGCGTTTCTGGCAATTCTGGCTTTTCCGCTCTTTGGATCAGGGAAATGTTATTCCTTAGGATCTCTCCTCCTACTAAAACCCAAAGACAAGTAGAGAGAGGAAGAGATCCCAAGTGTGTTGAAATGACATGAAGGCCGCCTCTATTTATACTAAAACATTGAGCACATGAGTGGTTTATTTGGTTGCTAGTCAACCTTGACGAATTGTCTTATAACACAAATAAATTCATAACTCCATGAATACTTATCGGAATCGGATGATCTTTAGATCAATCCTACACTTGTCGATGAGAGGGATCCAAGAAAAATATCAGCTATCGTAAATAAGATGACCCACATGGAGTTTGGCCCTAGTTGCCAATTTTAACACTCCCTCTCAACTAGGGAGAACTCCATCCGTTGATCCATATGTTCGACTATACTATCTTTGCCATCAATTCCCTGCACTGCTCTGCTCTGCTTTGATCTACTAAGCTCTGCTTAACCATGAAGAAGAGGAATTGATCGAGAATGTCTCATACCATTCTCAGTTTTATTGATCCCAGATCAATATCACAAGAGAGTGTCTCAAACCACTCATACTGATCCAAGAAAAATATCAGCTACCATAAATAAGATGACCCACATGGAGTTTCGCCCTAGTTGCCAATTTTAACAGGTCTGTACGCTTCGTTCTTTAGACTTCAGTTAATTGAAACATAATTTGACTTATGTAAATATTAAATATTTTGTTGAAAATGAATTGATGGTTTACATGGTTGTGGTGGTGCTCCTCAAGTAGGATTTGACAAGCCACAAACCCCATATGACACGTCCCTTGGGACCAGTGCCCATTCATTATTAAGTATTCAATCCTTAATTAAATCTTTTTAATGATTATATATATATATATATATATATATATATATATAATATATATATATAATTATTTTAAGTTATGTAATTTTTAATTCATAACATTGCCTTTCCCTTAAAAATGCTTTGTCCTCGAAGCATAGGTAAGGTAGGGTGTTTTTGAAGGAAACATTTTGATTCCCAAGATGAGTCTTCCTCTGGTAGTTTCTTCCATTTGATGAGGAACTCCTTAATTGTCTTGGACCGTAATACTTTTTCTCGGGTAGCGAGTATATCTTCCTGTTCTAAGACGATTCTTCCTTCTTCATCAGTTTATTTTTGTTTGAGCTATTTGGTTTTTCCCTAGTACGTTCTTGGGACTTGATACATGAAAGGTGTTATGGATTCGACAATTGTCTGGCAACTTAAGTTTATAAGCCACGCTACTTATTTTTTTGATTATTTGATATGGCCCATAATATTTAGGTGATAGTTTATTTTTTCCGTTGTTTTAATGACAATTTCTTATAAGGTTGGAGCCTAACAAAGACCCAATCTCCTTCCTTAAGCTCTCTTTCAGTGCAATGTTGGTCGGCTTGTTGTTTCATTCTATTACTACCATAGTTAGATTTTATTTTAATAAATTAATGACTCTTTGGCTTTCTTGTAAGTGGTCTTTTACTACTGGAACTTTAGAATCGAGTAGTGCAATGTCCTTCCATCTGGGTGGCTCATAACCATAGAAGGCCTGGAAAGGTGTCATCTTGGTTGACGTGTGGTAGGTGGTATTGTACCACCATTCCGCCAGGGGTAGCCATTGGGCCCATTGATTCTTTTTGTCGGTGATAAAGCAACAAAGATATGTTTCCAAGCATTTATTTATGACTTTATTTTGGCCATTTGTCTGAGGGTGATAGGCCGAACTCATGTTGAGGGATATCCCCGCTTGTTGGCAAAAATCCTTCCAAAAAATTACCTTTAAACCTTGCATCTCTATCACTTACTATGACCTTGGGAAAACCATGTAGTTTGTATACGTTTTTACAAAACATATCCGCAATTTGCTTAGTTGTGTCGGTATTTTTTATAGCCATAAAATGGGCATATTTAGTGAGTTTGTCAACTAAAACAAATATCTTGTCCTTAATGTCAGACGCAAGTAGTCCTTCTATGAAGTCCATCGAAATCTCTTCCCATTTCTGGTTGGGAATATGTAGCGGGTGTAACAAACTTGGGGTTGGAATATTTTCACTCTTATTCCTTTGACAAATATCACATTCTGCCACATATTTTTTAATTTCCTTAATAGAATGACTGTCGAATGTTGTAGTAAGTCTTGTAGAATCCGACATGTTTGGCCACGGGAAAATTGTGAGATTCTTTTAAAATCTTCATCTTAAATTTGGATGTTGGTGTTAGGTAAATTCTACCTTTGCACCATATTATTTCTTTCTTCCACTCGAAATTGGTATATTAATTGATGCTTTTAATCATAAAGTCACAATCCTCATCCTTGGCATATTCGGCTCGTATTTCGTCCAGCCATTCTAGAACAACTATCATGGCGGCACATGCTGTGTTGTCATCATCCTTACGTGAGATTGCATCAACTACGACATTCTCCTTACCCTTCTTGTGCAATATTTCTAGGTCAAAAGCTGACAGCTTCTCCATCCACTTCTGTTGTTTGGTCGATAATGTCTTTTGCTGAAATAAGAATTGAAGACAGTTGTGGTCGGTTCGGATTGAAAATTTACTCCCAAGCAAGTATTGGCGCCACTTTGTTAAAGCATGTATGATGGCGAGTGTTTCCTTTTGCTATGTTGATTTCAAACCCTCTCATTTATTAAGTTTCCTACTTTAAAATTCTATTGGATGGTTATCTTACATCATTACAGCTCCAATTCCAAATCCTGAAGCATCACTCGACTACAAATGGTTTGAAGAAGTCAGGAGTTGCTAGCACTAGTGTGGTTGACATTACTCCCTTTAAATTCTCGAAACACTTGTCTGCTTGGTCATTCCACTAAAAAGCATTCTTCTTTAACAAATTGGTCAGGGGTGTTGTCAGATGTGCATAGTTTTTTATAGATCTTTTGTAATACCCGGTTAGCCCTAGAAATCCTCTTAGCTTGGATACATTCTTGGGTTTGGGCCATTTTTTGATTGCCTTGATTTTGTTGGGATCCACTTTGGCTCCTTCCCTAGATATAACATGTCCTAGGTATTCAACTTCCTTTTGCCCAAAGGTACACTTTGATAACTTGACGTAGAGCTGATTCTTCTCCAATACATGTAATACTTCTTCTAGATGCTTGAGATGTTCCTTCAATGTCTTACTATAGACCAGAATATCATCAAATAAAACTAATACAAACTTCTGTAAATATGGGTGAAAAAGTTCATTCATGGTTGCTTGGAAGGTGGCTAGCACATTTGTTAAACCAAATGGCATAACTTTAAACTCATAATGCCCTTCATGAGTTCTGAATGTTGTCTTTTCGACGTCTTCTAGTCTTACTCATATTTGGTATTACCCTGATCTTAGATCTAATTTTGAGAATTATTCTGCACCGTGTAGTTCATCTAGCATTTCATCAATGAATGAAATCAGAAACTTATGTTTGATAGTGATTTTGTTTAATCCTTTGTAATCTATACACAAACAGAAGGACCCATCCTTCTTCCTGACCAATACTACAGGTGCAGCATAAGGACTTCTACTTTTCGTAATGATTCCATGCTTCAACAGATTTTGTATTAATCATTCTATTTCTGTCTTGTGGTGATGGGGATAATGATATGGTTTAAAGTTTACTAGTGTCAAGTATGGTTTGACTTCGATGATGTGCTCAATTTGCCTTTCAGGGAGTAATTTCATTGGTAGATCTTGAAAAACCTTCTCGTATTTTTGGATCAAGGTTGAGATTTCTGATTGTTGGTGAGTCCCTTCTATTGATAATAACTCCAACTATTGACGTTGTGCGACAAATGTTGGGGCTCTCTTGCGAATAGGTTTCTTCATCTACTGAGTGGAGATGACTTGAGTTGGTGGAGCTTGAAACCCAAACAGCTTATATTTCCTTCCATCTAATTTGAATTTAATGAACTTCTTTTGGTGATTTGCTAAATACGTGCCTAGTGTTTGTAACCATTGTATCCCTAAAACGACGTTTACTCCCCCTAGGGGGACTGTATAGAAACTGGACTCCATTTCATATTCGCTTAGTTGCAACTTGACTTTATGGCACTTGCCTACTCCATATATACGTTTTCCATCTGCTACCATAACTTTGAAATGTATTACAGGGTAAGCAAAAATGTTCAGTCTTTTTGCAACATTGACATCTATGAAGTTGTGCGTACTCCCTGAGTCTATTAGAAAGATAAAGTTTTTCTTCTTGATGTGACCTTTAAGCTTTAGTGTCTGTGGCTGAGCTATCCCTGTGATGGCTGCCAAAGAAATTCGTGGCATATCTTCTTTTGATTCTGGACTAGGGTTTGCATTTTCTTCATTGTTCTCTTCATTAGAGCTGCCTTTTGAAGATTCTTCTTCTTGTTCGGCTTCATAGTTGTACAATTTTTGCATTGTGCATTTGTGTTCTCCGCAATACTTATCTCTGCATTTCCAACATTTGCCATCCCTTTTCCTTTCAATACTAGATTGTTGTTTACCTTCATTTTGCATTGGTCTTGGAACGTACTTGCTAGTGTTCTCTGGCGATGGTTTACTTGACTTCCTCTTGGAATAGTTGTTAGTTCTCTCGTTACTGGCATATGGTGCCTTGTGGAATTTATATTTCCACTCAATAATTATCGCTGCATGTCTGGCATCCTCAATGGTTTTGGGTTTATGCAATTTTAATTCTTCACGAATGTAATCTTTAAGGCCATAGTGATACATTTTTAATAACTTTTCATCTGAGAACCCTCCCTGCCTTACTACTAATACTTCCCATTCGTGAGTGTATTCATTCACTAATCCTTTTTGTTTCAGGTGAACTAATCTCTCGTAGACATCCTCCTCCTCCTCGTCATGAAACCTTTTTAGCAAGGAGTGTTTAAATTTTTTCCAATTGAACGAGCAACCTGTACATTTAGACAACCACCACAGAAACTAATCATACACATGTGCTTCTAGGTAGTTGGATGCATTCATGACCCTTTCTTGCTTGACGAGTCGTGGGTTTGCTAAAAAAGTGGCTTCCATCTTATTTACCCATACGACAACGCCTTTATAGTTTTTACCATCATACTTAGGTAATTCATTTTTTATTTTAAGATGGTTCCTTTCAGAAGATTTGGTATAGTATTGCCTTCCTTGAAAGTGTATTTGTAGAATTCGCAGCTTTTCATGCATCCAGAACTCATTATCTGGAGAATTTTCTCCTTCCGGGGTTCGAGAACTTTGCATGGTTGAAGGTGGATTGGCTCCTTTATTAGAATGGCTCACAATGTCTTTTATGGCTCAGATATATTGTGCCATGTCGTTTTGAGTCTTCCCAAAATCGTCTTGCTTCCTATCGACATCATCAAGGCCTTTCCGCAGCGTGTCAAGTTCTTCTTGACTTTTTTTTTGAATTATCATCATGACCCATTTTGTTCTTTTTCTTCCTACTGGACCCAATTTTTAATAATAATAATAATATTTTTAAAATAATTATATAATTATAATTATATAAAATTTATATATGTTCTATGTTAACAACCCACCAATGTATAATCGATTAAAAGGGTCACAACGTAACAGTTGACTATTGACAGCACTTTGATTGAACTTGTGAAAAGGGACGGTAGCATATCGATGATGGCCCAACTATTCCACGCTACGAAGCACATGCCATGGAACACAGGGAACCCGCAGACAGCATAGTGGGGTGTGGTGGAGGCACAATGATTTGGGTTCGTGGCACGATATCGACCCAGTTCCACCGCTCTTGTGAGATCGGAACAACAACTGATGTCGGACTACCTTTTACTCCTTCAACTGCCTCGAGAACAGCGGCTTGCAGTAGCAAAACAACAGAGCAGGCCGAGGATGGGAGGCCCATAGGGCCTGACAGCCAGCAGGGTTACGTGGGGTGTCACCAGAAGAATTTTGGCTTTGATACCACTAGAGCATTGGTCTATATACTTCGTTCTTTAGACTTCAGTAAATTGAAACATAATTTGACTTATGTAAATATTATATATTTTATTGAAAATGAATTGATGGTTTACATGGTTGTGGCGATGCTCCTCAAATAGGAGTTGACTAGCCACAAACCCCATATGACACGTCCCTTGGGACCGGTGTCCATTCATTTTAAGTATTCAATCCTTAATTAAATCTTTTTAATGATTGGTTTAATTCATTACATATATATATATATATATATATATATATATATATATATATATATATATATATATATATATTTATTATTATTTTAGTTATGTAGTTTTTAATTTATAACAGTTTCAGAGTTGTTGCACTGGTTTTCTCGCATTGGGTTTTTCTGAGGACATTTGTCCAAAAATATCTATGTAGATGTGTGTTGTATCCGTTTCTTGTTCAAGCTCTTGTTTCGGCATATTATTTTAAAATAGTGAATGTTTCAATTGTATTTACTTCGATATTTACCGTAGAACACAGTAAATAACTTGTATGGATTAACAAGTAGGAGAAGTAACATCAGTTTGTTGTAATAGGAATTCCGGGATTAAGAATTTTCACAATGTCTACGCCTATGATTACTAACTAGATGAAGATAGATGCATCGGAGGATACAGATATGGACCCAACCTTGTATACACAACTCATCAGTTCGCTCATGTATTTGTTCAACACAAGGCTAGACATTTGTTTCACAGTCAACACTCTCAGTCAATTTATGGCAGAACCTAAGAGGGTGCACTAGACAGATATAAGAGGGTGCACTAGACAGATATTAGAATAATACTATTTTTAGTTTAATGCTCATTCTTTTAGCTGTTGCTAATTTTATTCTTTTAGCAGTTTCTTAGATGAAACTGATTCTTTACATAGAAACTTGATGTTTCTATCTTTGTAAATATCTCTGTATTATTATTGAGTATTGTTGCTCAATCAATTAATGAATTCATTCAGAAATCCATATGCGTGTTTCGCACTATTTTATTGTATCAGAGCCAGAAAAAGAGATTTATTGAGAAGTTATTCTCTCTGCATTTTAATCTCTTGAGTTCTTTCTGTGATTCCTTTCTAAGGTCGAGCCCTCTGTAAGCCAGATAGCCTTCACTGAGTCTTAGCTTCGGCTCTACCCACTGTGATAAAAGCTTACAGTCGTCTATCTCGATACAGAAGTGGATTCTTTGAAAGAATTCTTCAACTGGTTTAAATTTGTTTTCCCTCGTGGCTGCAATCTGTGTAGCGCCACTTCAGTTTTGCTAGTCGTCTGTTTTCTCTCGATTTTCAAAATGTATTTGGCACTGTTTTTATACGAGGCAGAGGAAGCGTGCATTTGAGTGCAGTTGAATTCACGAGGCCTGTAAGCATCTGGCTGTGAGTTCCAGCATAAAAACCTTGGACAGACACCATATCTCTGTCAGTTTTGCGCGCAACATTTATTAATGCGACACCACAGTGTGCAGTGTCATCCTCGCCGTCATCGCATCCAAAGCACCAGGTATTCTCCGCATCCTCATTCAATCGCATCTAAGCACCAGGTCTTCTACGCATCAAAACCCTCCATTTTTTCCAGCGAATTCCTGGATTCTTCCGTCAAAATTTCCGACTGCGGACACCAGAACCGAGACATATCATTCAAGGCGTGCCCGAGTTGTCTAAAAGCGCCTCTGTATTTATTTATGGTTCTTTAAAATCCAACGAGGTTTTTTTTCGGTGTGAATATCGTGTTCGATCGGGTCTGTTTTTGGGGGATTGCTTCAACAATTACTCGATTTACGGCTCGCGTAACATTGGCCGTGGTCTGCGCTCCGTATCCGTCTGTTCTCTTCAAGGGTTTGAAGGATAGTTTCGGCGTTTTTCTGTTCTGTGTTTTCATAAGCCTTGAAGGCTAGTTTTGGCGATTTTCTGGTCTTCGCTCCGAATCCGTCTTTTCTGTTCAAGGGTTTGAAGGCTAGTTTCGGCGGTTTTCTGGTCTGCAGGCCGAGACAAAGATATATGCTGACCCATTAATTGACGACCCCGATAGACAAAGAACCCGTTATATGTGCCCTTGCTATATATCGAAGTGCTTTGACATAAAGAACCCTGTGCTTTACGTATAGATCTAGCGGAGGTCAGATAGCTTTGGTTCTCGGAATTTTTTTGATCGATGCTTCTCTGGATTGTGATTATAATACATACACTACGTATTGGAGCGACAACACAGTTCTTGAATAAGAAGGAGCAGTGAGCGTATTATTTCTCTGTCCACGTATTGGTCAACCTGCTATATGCTTTTGGGTCCACGTATTGGTCAACTTCCATCCACGCATTGGTCAGATTTCTTTATTTTGTTTTCGTTGAGTGGATTAAGATTCAAATTGCTGCAAAATCAGAGGTTTTGAGGTTTGATTTAACTGAAAAATTAGTCGCACGGAAATTTTTGTTGTCCCAAAAATATAGAGCTAATTTTTTCTCAAATAAATTATTGTCTGTGGAAATTTTTGCCGGGAGAGCTCTATATATTTTCTTGAATCTGTTTCGCAGAACGAATCATGTTTTGTTTCTTTATTGCACCAAGATCAGCAGGCATCTACAGCAAAATTTGTGCCAGATTTCTTTTTCTTGGGAAACGTGCAGATGGCTTCACTCACCAATCTGATGTTGGAAGGCAATCAGCGAGCAAAAATTATAACATCTGGAAATAGAGAATGTTGACCATTTTTGAATATAGGCGTCTTGATCAGCTCGTTCTCAACAAAGAGCTCCGTCCTGGTACAGCTGGCACCGATCAAGATAAGTTTGATGATCGAAATCGAGAGGCTGTTATGCTCCTCAAGCTCTCTGTAACTGATGATCAGTTACCACAGATTCCCTCTGGCAAGACAGCTGCCGAGATCTGGCAACAGTTGAAGGAATTACACGAGACATCCGACAAGAGCAGAGCTTCCTTTCTCAAAAATCAGTTGTTCTCCATCATGATGGACGAACATATGTCTTTACAGGAACATCTCAACAAGATTAAAGACATTCGAGATCAGCTTGAAGCCATTGGTCGCACCATGGAGGAAGAAGATATGGTAGTTATCACTCTAAAAAGTCTACCACAATCTTATGAGCACTTCATAGAAACACTCAACATTACCGCCACTAATGTTGATCTGAAGTTTCCAGAATTATGTACCAAACTCCTGCAGCAGGATCGTTGGAAACAACAGTTTGGTAGTGGTGCAGCATCAGCCTCCTCAGAAAATGCTTTTGCTGCCAAATATCAGTCCTCTCAGTCCTTTCAGCAGAAAGGTTCTTCTCAGTCTTTTGATTCTGCCAGAAAGAAAAATGTGCAGTGTAATTACTGTCACAAGTTTGGTCACATGAAGAAAGATTGCCGACAGAGGATTGCTTCTGAACAGAAGAAACAGGGAGGGCTTCATCAGACAGCAAATGTTGCAGAACATTCTGAGCAGACAGATTCTGCCTTTTACGCCTTTATGACAAAAAGGTCTTCAGATCATGTTCCATCTTCTGCCTGGTACATTGACTCTTGTGCATCACGCCATTTTTGTCACAGGCGTGACTGGTTTATTGACTTCTCACCTTTCAGTGATTCTGTGGTATTTAGAGGAGGTGAAAAATACACAGTGGTTGGCAGAGGTACAGTTCAAATCCAGTCTAGTGGCCGCACAATCATCTTTCTGAATGTGTACTATGTTCCTGGTATGGAAATTAATCTGCTGTTTGTTAGTCAGATTATGAGGAACTCCCCTCAGCTTGATGTAGTATTCAAAGTGCACAAATGCTCTATTATCGACAGGGAGACTAGTCTTACAGTTGCGGTTGGTCTCGAAGATCATGGTTTATACAGACTTCTGGACACTGGTGATTCTCTCGAAGTAGCTCTAGCAGCTCGTGTTTCTCGCATCAGCACTCTATGGCATCAACGATATGGGCACCTAAACATGTAGTATCTCTCTCAGCTCTCTCGGGAAGGACTTGTGTCAGGGTTACCTGATATTCAGACTCAGCAATTGGGCGTATGCGGCGCTTGTCAAGCTGGCAAACAACATCGCTCTGCATTCACGAATGGAGAATCCTGATGCGCTTCTAAGGTACTCCAGTTACTTCATGTTGATATTTGTGGTCCTATGAATACATCTTCTATCACTACTTGCAAATATTTTTTGCTTATTGTAGATGACTTCAGTAGAAAGATGTGGGTATATTTTCTCAAATATAAATCGGATGCACTTAGTACATTTCAGAATTTTAAACCCTTAGTGGAAAAAGAGTCTAGCTGTAATATCATGACTCTTAGGACAGATAACGGGGGGGAATTTTGTTCTTCTGCTTTTTCCAACTTCTGTGATACTCATGGCATAAAACGCTAGTTCACTACCCCTTACACTCCTCAGCAGAACAGTGTTGTTGAACGCCGCAACCGCACGGTTGTTGAAATGGCTCGCTCCATGTTACAACACAAGAATGTTCCAAACAAATTCTGGGCTGAAGCCGTCTTTACTGTTGTTTATCTTCTTAACCGATCACCCACTCAGGTTGTTAAAGGAAAGATTCCCGAAGAGGTTTGGTCTGGCCGTAAGCCAAAGATCAGTCACCTCAGTTTTTGGCTCAATTGCATATGTTTGGATTCCAGCTGCTAAGCGCTCTAAGCTGGATGCCAAAAGCCAGAAACTCATGATGACAGGGTACAATGATCATCACAAAGCTTACAGACTAATAGATATAGCCACTGGTCGTCTTAGCTTCAGTAGGGATGTGGTATTTGATGAAGACAGAGGATTTTTTCAGTCTTCTTCTGAGCAGTGTTCTGAGGATCAGCCTCATAGTGTTCTTCTTCCAGTAAGTCCACCTGATGGGAGGGATAATGCAGCATCAGTGTTTGATAATACACTGCCTGAACTTCCTCCGGAAAATAACCCTTCTCTTGCTGCTCCTATTGCTCTTGAACCTTCTTCCTCTACTCTTCGGCCAAAATGGTGGGCTAAAACTATTGGTGATCTCAGAGATGATGAACTCCTTGAAGGACGAACCTCTAGACATAAGAGCAAACAACAATCTACAGTAAACTTTGCTCTTATGGCTAATCTACACAATATCTTTGAGCCTCAAACTTATTCAGAGGCTAAGGGTATATCTGAGTGGGAACAGGCTATGGACGCTGAATTCCAGAGTCTTCAGAAAAATCACACATGGATCCTTTCTGATCTTTCTGAAGGAAAAAAACCCATTAGCTGCAAATGGCTATATAAAGTCAAATACAAAGCCGATGGAACTCTAGACAAGTATAAAGCTCGTCTTGTGGCTCGAGGATTCTCACAGAAGGAAGGCATTGACTATGAGGAGACTTTTGCTCCTACAACCAAAATGAGTACCATAGGACTTGTACTTGCTCTAGCAGCTCAGTTCAAATGGAAAGTTCATCAGATGGATGTAAAAAGTGCTTTCCTAAATGGTGACTTACAGGAAGAAGTCTACATGACACAGTCTCCAGGATTTAAGATTGCCGGTCAAGAACAAAAAGTATGTAGATTAGCTAAAGCTCTCTATGGATTGAAACAAGCTCCTTGGGCTTGGTACATAAAAATTGATCAGTACCTGACAGATCATGGATTTCAGCGGAGTCCATCTGATGCAAATCTGTATATCAAGCATACTGGTGATGATATCTTGTTTGTGGTTGTTTATGTGGATGACCTTATCATTACTGGCAACTCTGCAAATTTGATCCATGGGATCAAACAAGACTTATCCAGAACATTTGATATGACAAACTTGGGACTTCTTCACTACTGTCTGGGGGTTGAAGTTTGGTAGACTGAGAATCACATCTTTCTCTCTCAATCCAAGTATGTCAAAAATCTTGTGGACAGATTTAGAATGCAGGATTGCAAACCAGCCACGACTCCTGTGGAACCAGGGCTCAAACTTTCAGCTCAGTCATCCTCTCTTCCTATGGATGAAACTTTATTCAGGCAATTAGTAGGCAGTCTCATCTACCTTACTGCCACCAGACCAGACATCAGTTTTGCAATAAGCTACATTTCCCGCTTCATGTCAGCCCCTAAAACTGATCATTGGATAGCAGCAAAGCGTGTGCTACAATATGTGCATGGCACTTCTGATCAATGTGGAAAAAGTCGAAGTCGAGATTAAATCAGCAAGGGTCCAAAAGTTGAAAAAGTCGTTAAAGTCGGGAGTTTTTCGAAAAAGTCGGCAAAATTAAACGGCCAGCCAAAAAAATAAAAAAATCGGGATTTAATCGGCCAGCCAAAAAAATTAAAAAATCGGGATTTAATCGGGATTTATTCCCGACTTTTTCCACACTGCTTCTGATTATGGACTCCTATACACTCGCAGTTCCGATCCTTTACTCAGTGGTTACACAGATTCTGACTGGGCCGGTTCGGTTGATGATCGTAAATCTACAGCTGGGTATGTGTTTAGTCTAGGATCTGGTGCTGTCACCTGGAGTAGTAAGAAGCAGCAAGCCGTGGCTCTCTCCTCAACAGAAGCAGAGTATCGAGGAGCAGTTAAGGCATCCTGTGAGGCAGTTTGGCTTCGACGTATGCTTGCAAATATGCATGCTTCCCAAACAAGTCCTACTTCCTTGTTTTGTGATAATCAGGGAGTGCTCAAACTTGCCAAAAATCCCGTCTTTCATGAACGAACTAAACATGTGGAAACTCATTGCCACTACATTCGCCAGCTTGTTGAAGACGGATCCGTTTAGTTGAGATATGTTCCCACAACAGAGCAGCCTGTAGACATCTTCACCAAGCCTCTTGGTCCTGATAAATTTGTAAAATTCAGGGGGTCTATTGGTGTTGTAAATAGATTGAGCATTAAGGGAGGGTATTAGAATAATACTATTATTAGTTTAATGCTCATTCTTTTAGCTGTTGCTAATTTTATTCTTTTAGCAGTTTCTTAGATGAAACTGATTCTTTACATAGAAACTTGATGTTTCTATCTTTGTAAATATCTCTGTATTATTATTGAGTATTGTTGCTCAATCAATTAATGAATTCATTCAGAAATCCATATGCGTGTTTCGCATTGTTTTAACAGAGGCGAGACATATTTTGAGGTACTTGTGCAGCACAGTCGAGTATGGGTTGAGGTATACTCGAGGTGATGGTGTCAAGTTATGTGGATACACAGATGTAGACTGGGAAGGCAGTTCAATGGATCGGAAAAGCACATCAGGGTGTTGCTTCAGTATTGGTCAAGGGGTTGTCTCTTGGTGCAGCAGGAAGCAAAAGTCTGTGGCATTAAATTATGCAGAGGCAAAATACATGGCAGCTAGCATGGCCACATGTGAAGCTATTTGGCTTTAGAAGCTACTACTAAGTTTGTTCGGTTAGAGGATGGAGTCGACTAGTATCTACTGTAGTCTGTGATAATCAAAGTTGCATCAAGCTCTCTGAGAATCCAATGTTCCATGATACTTCTAAGAAAATTGACATGCGGTACCACTTCATCAAATATTGTGTGCAACATGGATCAGTTCGACTACAGCTTGTTCCCATAGATCAACAAATTGCAAATATACTCACGAAAGCCTTGGGTAGGGCAAAGTTTGTCTACTTCAGGGAATAGATGGGAGTAGTGGAGAAGACCTTCCTCGCTAAGAGGGAGTGTTAGTTTTTGAGGTAGCAACGGACAGGCATTCTAGTCTCTATGGTGTCTAAGAGGTTAATGAACATGAGATTTCCAAAACCCAAAAAAATGATTCGCGAGAAAACCCTTAGAGACACCTCAGTTAGATTAATTAGCCAATATTAAATATTTCCTAAGTCTAACTTAGGAAAAGTGGTTAATTAAATCAGATTAACTGAGGGAGGTCGATTTTGCTCTAGAGACTTCTGGAAAGTTAATTGACGAAGTCAAGGTGATCATAGCCATCGATTGAGATGTGATCATGGTTGTTGGTTCCCCAACAAAAGATTATAAGAGCAAGGTCGATGGGGTTCGGAGAAGCATTTGAGTAAGTTCAAGCAGCTCAACTTACCCAGTTACAGTGATTCAACAAGGGCACAGTTGAAGCTAGGGAGACACCAGCAACGAGGTATTCAATAGAGATTTGGGAGGAAATTTTCCGGAGAAAATTTCCACAGTGATTTCCATTTTCCAGAGGCAGAAAGGGGATCGATCTATCTACAGAGAAGCAGGTTGCATTAGTTAGTGCGAGTAGCCAGTTTTCCCAATGCGAGTTGCTGGAGAGACCACGTTTCAGTTGCCAATGACCGAATCTTTTTCTCGGAGGCAAAGCGAGTGGGTCTGGGAAGCAGAGGGAGGCAGTACAACTTGCTGGAAAGTGATCCCAATGGCTAAGTGAATTTCCAGAGCTAGTAGTGCACATTTTCTGGGAAGAAGTGTGAATTGGCTAGAGAAGGCCGGATCAATTGTAGAGGGAGACAAATAGTCTCTAGTTATTTTTGTCGATGGAGATTATCAGTTGTTGGAGGTTTGCCAGTGAAAGGAAACCACTTCTAATATTTCTCAAGTTGTTGAATAATAATAAAACCTTCATCTACTACTATGGTTTTCTGTTCGGGGTTTTTCCAAGGATATTTGTCCAAAAATAATGGTGTCATATTATTGTGTGTGTGCATTATTTTCTTAGTTCCAGTGTTTTATCTTCCGCAACATTTTTATTTGTGAAGATTACAATAGTGGTTTAATCATTATTTGTCAAATTAAAATTCAAAAGGCAAATAAGCTCTAATATATAGAAGATTAAATTCCAGTTATTGCAATCATGGAAATTTCACAATAAGCTCTACCTCACCCCTTATTGCCATCACCTGGTTCCTAAGCACATGTTGCTCTTTCACATTATGTAAAGGAACCCTTGCATGTCCTAACCCCTAAAAGGCAATGAACTTCCTCATCATTAAGGGGGTAATAATTGCTATAAATCATACAAAACAAGCTCTAACTCTTTGAGTTAGGAGCATTAATACAAAGTAAGAATCAAGAAAAAGTAAAAGGTGCACAAGAGGGGTGGAAAAACAAACACCGGGTTGGTAACTCATGCATCCATGATTGCTCCCTCCTCACAATCACACTCAGGATGAGGATCACCATCATGCTAGTCCCTTTGACCATGACAATTGGCTATGAAGTATTTTCCCTTTTGTTACCATCATTGTTCACATGACACCTATTGATTGAAGGGTGGGTTGAGGAAATGTCACTTCCCCTTGAGGGTTGGAAAGATGTAATAGGGTTGTCCTTTAACCACTCCTAACTGAGGTAACACCATTGTGAGTTCAAAGCCCCAAATTTGGAAGGGAATCCTTGTATGAAGTGTCAAATAGCCCATTACTTTCAAGCTTGGGCCACTTAGATGCAAAAATGATTATTTACCTGATGATTTGTTACTTTCACTAGACTTTGTGATGTGATCATTAGGTGGTAACACAAACAAGACCTAGCCACCTTAACTAGTACCAGGATTCCAAGCAAGCATATTGACACCCACAAGTGAGGTGTTGAGAGTGATGGAACTCCAAGCAACAGCAAAGCATCATACACACCCTTGGGCACCTCCAGTACTCTTAGCGTTTTGGCACTTTTCCTAACATTTGATGACTTTTGGGATGATGCACCTAGACCCAGCATGCCCCCAGCCGACCTTAGCACTTTGTGAGAGATGGAAGTTGATCCAAGGCCCAAATGAGGATGGTCTTAATCCGTGAGACATGGGAGGGCTAGAACCACTTTGGAAGCCCTCAACGTTAGAGCATAGATAAGCGCTATGGCCATTTGGAGACCCATGAGACCACCTTTGTCGCCCCAAAACAATTTTTGAGGTCCACAGAGGGAAATTAATAGAGATCTAGGGACCAACCCTCAAAGCATGATTTTAGAGGGTTTCTACACCACTCTTGGCACCCTAAGCCCTCAATGCATGCCCTAGAAGGGCCTACACATGGATGATGTCAATTTACTTTTCCCTACGGCTCATGTGTGGGTAAATAATTTTGTTTTTATCTAAGCTAATAGGTTAGCTTGTGATCTAACTTGTCATTGTGGCATAATTTGATTGTTTTACAAGCTTTGGGGTAAAATAGGCATTTTTCCTCGTATAAATAGGGGAGAGGATTCATTTGTAATTCATCATCACACTTACAGATTTCAACCTTCCTTTCTTGTGGAGAGATTTGGATCTATGAATGCATTTTGATATTTGGAGCTACTTGCTTGTCTTTGGAGCTATTGTTTTGGATCAATGGATGGAATTTCATGCATGTTATCTTGTAACTAAACTTTTGTTGGATAAATCTTTCTCTATATCTAATGAATGGAATATATTAATTCTTGGATTATCTAGTGTGCACTAATTTCTCGAAGATCTATTGGATAGAATCTAGATATCATTATTGCATGCATTATGTTGATTTCTGGTAGCATCAGATGTGTTCTTAGCCTCAAAATTTGTAGGCAGGCTAGGACACATGTATTCCACAATACCCAGAAATTGTTTTGGGAAATTCCACTCGGAGACAGTTTTATTAAAATATTTAATTATTTTTAATGGGTGTCGATGTATAAACTTAGGAAATTAAAATAATTAAAGGGAATTAATTAAACTGAGGGTGAAACTTCTAGAAGAAGATGAGGATCAAGCCAAAATGATCTGAGCCATTGATTAGAATCTAATTTGGGCTGTTGATTCTCAACAAAAGGATTATAAGACAAGGCTTGATGGGCATTTGGAAAACACATCGAGTGGAGATCAAAAGATCAAATTTCTAAAGCACAACAGTTGCCGGAAGAGGAATTCGAAGTGATCTTTTGCAGTGAGGGGCAGGGATACTATCCGGAGGGCAGATTTCTTAGGCCCGAGAGCGCAAAACATCGTCCAAAGAGGTTGACATTGGGCCACGCAGAGCTACGCTGTGACAACGCAGAGCCTGAGAGGAGATTGAATTCCTGCTGAGGAAATCGAGTTTTAGAAGACGAGAGACCAGGAGGTTGAGAGCTGAAGTTTCCAGCCAGCAGAGGATCAGAAGGAGGGGAAGTGCAGTCCCAACAGAGGTGATGCAGAGACTTCGTGGGGTTGACGCAGTTCTGCACAGCGGTTGACACAGACGGGACATAGAGGCTCATTTCCAGTGAGATCAGAGCCAATTCTTCCAATGACAAGGTGAGATCATCTCACTCTTTGTTTTGCTCAGTTCCTCTCTATATCGGATAGCCAGTTGGGCATCCAACGAATTGTATTCAAAATTACCTCTACCTAATAATAAAACCCTCAGTTGTTGCATGGGTTTTCCCACATTGGGTTTTTCTGGGGACATTTGTCAAAAATAACGGTGTAATGTGTTGTGCATTTCTTTCTTGCTCAGTTTCTTGTTTCCGCTTATAATTTAATTGGTGAAGACTGCAGTGTATTCGTTTCTATGTTTACTATAGGAAACAGTAAATAATTTGTTCAGTAATTAACAAATAGAAGGAACTTAATTGGTTGCTACAGTGGTGATTCGAGTAATCGAATTTTCACATGGTATCTGAGCTACAGGTGAAGCAAAAGAGCAGAGCCAGAAGAGCTCAACGCTAAAGAGGAGGGTCGAAGTGTTGCGTAGGGAGCAAATCGAATCCCCTGAGGGATTGTGCAGTCCAGACCAAGAGGGCAAAGATTTTCGAGGAAGGTCTCTCTTTAAGTTAGTCGACAAGAGGTAAGACTTCCAGATCAAAGTTTGCCAATGTCAGAAGGAGCAGTGCAACAGCTTCAGTGAAGAGGCAGTTTTCTGCAACACTTATTGGGGCAGAAAATCGTCAAAAGGAAGAAGGGAGACACTGTTGAGGGAATTTCTTCCTCAAAGAATTCCTAGCCAGGGAATTTGATTTCTCTATTGCTGAACAACAGCAGAGAGGAGCAGATCTACTAACTCTAGCAGGGAGTGTGTAGGCTAGCCTAGTGTTGCGCAAAGGAGAGAGGAAGCAGTTCAATACTTTCGTAGGCAGAGATGGCAACCAATGGGTTACAAGATCAGGATCGGTTGTATGGTGCACAACCTATGTGATCTGGAAGGCAAGGATATCATGCCTTCTAGATGAACATTTTCTCAAGATCTACGTCGACAGTGTGGTAGCTGAGCCCGCGGATCCAAATCCGCTCAAAAGGTACAAGGGAGAGATGGCGAAGGCCAAGCAGATGATCCTCGATGGAGTGAAGGATCATATAGTATGCCACATCTCAAGCAGAGGAACTGCCAAGGAGATGTGGAATGCCTTGTCCACGCTATACGAAGGATCTTTCGAGCAGCGAATGATGTACTTGGAGCAGAATATGAGATCCACGTAGATGCAGAAGGGGGAACGCATTGATCTGTTCCTTATGAAGCTTCAAGAGATCCAAGACTCGTTGGCAGCTGTGGGGTCAACACCTCAGCCTACCGAGATGGTGAGGTTGGCCATAAATTCAATATTAGAAGAATGGCAAGTGTTTATCCAGAGTATCCTAGGCAGAGAGAGATTGCCAGATTGGGAAGGGATGTGGGCCACTCTTCAGCAGGAAGAGATGAGGAGAGACTTAGTCAAGTGCAAACTTGATAGTAGTAGCAGCAGTAGCAGTGAGATGAAGCCAAAGGAAGAGGATGAGAATGCAGTCCTCACATCTAAGGGCTAGCAGGAGTAGCAGAAGAAGATGAAAGATGTTTTGAAGATCAAGTGCTTCCAGTGTGGTGAACTTGGTCACTGTGCTACGCAGTGTCCTCTCAAGAAGAAGGACAAGGACAAGAAGCATGATCCGAAGGCTGCATCTGCAAAGATCAAAGAAGAGGAGTTTGCCATGGTTGCCTAGATACCTCTAGGGGAGAGGTGGGGTGATCTAGTACTGTAGTTTGAAAGAACTGCAAATGGGCAGGATCCTTGAGGAGTCCACTCTTGGATCAATACCTTGTTACAGGAGCCCATATCAGAAGTAGCAAGATAGACCAGGGTCAGTTGATGTAGAGGAGTCTCGGAGTGACAGTTGCAGTGGCTAGGAGCGCCAGAGTCTAAGCAGCACAGAGCTAGTGTTGGCAGCGGTGCAGTCGGCACAGAGCAGAGTCAGCAGCAACGCAGTGGCTTTAGTGACAGTGCAGATACTAGCAGCAGTTAGAACTCCAGCAACAGATGCATCATGCTGAACACTTGTTCAGTAATTTTGGATGCCTTTCCGTTGCTTATGCAGTAGCAACAACAGTTTGGAGAAGGTTGCAGTGCAGATGTAGTATTGACAGTGGCGGTGCCAGTAGTAGCAAAAATGCAGAACTTATGAGGGTTGCAGTACAGATGCAGTGTTGGTAGTGGCAGGATCAGTAGAAGTACAGATGCAACATTTGCGTAGTAATTGGTGGGAAGCGATGTCAGACATCAGCAACGCAGAGGGAGATGTTACAGAGAAGGGTAATGCTTCAACAGGTTGCATTACTAGAGCACATTCCTTGCTAACAGTGAGTGTTGATTTCTCATAGCATCAAATGTGCTCTTAGCATCAAAATTTGCAGGGAGGCTAGGACACATGTATTCCACAATACCTATAAATCGTTTTGGGAAATTCCACCCGAAGGCATTTAATTAAATAGTTAATTATTTTTAATCAGTGCCTAAGTATAAACTTAGGAAATTAAACTTATTAAAGGGAATTAATTAAACTGAGGGTGAAACTTCTAGAAGAAGACGAGGATCAAGCCAAAATGATTGGAGCCATTGATTATAATCTAATTTAGCCCGTTGGTTCTCAACAAAAGGATTATGAGAGGAGGCTTGATGGGTATTTGGAAAACACATCGAGTGGAGATCAAAAGATTGAATTTTGAAGCACAACAGTTGACGTAAGGAATTCGAAGTGATATTTTGTAGTGAGGGGCAGGGATAGTATCCGGACGAAAGTTTTCCTAGTCTGGAGAGTACAAGGCAGAGAGGGCAAAACGCCGTCTAGAGAGGCTGATGCTGAGCCACACAGAACTATGTTGTGGCAGCGCAGAGCCTGAGAGGGAGATCATATTCCTGGTGAGGAAATCGAGTTTTAGAAGCTGAGAGAGGGGGTGTGAGACCAAGAGGCTGAGAGTTGAAGTTTCCAACTACCAGAGAATCAGAAGGATGGGCAGTCCTGTCCCAACAGAGTTGATGCAAAGACTGCGTGGGGTTGACGTAGTTCTATGCAGAGGCTGACGCAGTTCTGCGCAGAGGTTCATTTCCAACGAGATCAGAGTTGGTTCTTTCAGAGACAGGGTGAGATCATCTCACTATTTGTTTTGCCTAGTTTCTGTGTATCGGATAGCCAGTTGGGCATCCAATGAATTGTACTCAGAATTACTACTACTTAATAACAAAACACTCAACTGCTGCACCGATTTCCCCACATTGGATTTTTCCAGGGACATTTGTCCAAAAATAATGGTGTAATGTGTTGTGTATTTCTTTCTTGCTCAGTTTCTTGTTTCCACTTATAATTTAATTGGTGAAGATTGCAGTGTATTACTTTCGGTGTTTACTATAGGAAATAGTAAATAATTTGTTCAGCAATTAACAAATAAAAGAAGCTTAATCAGTTGTTGTAGTGGTGATTCAGGGAATCGATTTTCACACATTACTCATGAATAGCATGTGAATGATAATTCTAGTGATGAGCTTTGATTAGCTCTCTGATGAAAACTTCGTGATCCATTGCATAGGTAATCGCTAGGGTTTTTGGTGCTAGGGCACCAACCATCCTTCCTCAGTGACTTTTAGCTATTTAATCAACTCATAGACTCCATCCTCCCAAGGAGCAAGGTACTGGTACTCCTTTTTTATGATCACTTTAACTTTAAATCCATAAAATTATCTTTCTTCTCTTTGACCTAATTCAGCCCCTTTAAGGCCAAGCGGCCAAGCTAGGGCTTGGTGTGAATTCCTAGGCATGAGGAATTCTGATTGTTGGAAAGTCTAAATGTTAAGGGTAGGGTGGTCGCCACAAAATCACCAAATTTGGTAGTCATTCATTCCTATTTCATCCTTAAATTTCTTTGCCCTAGGTTAAACCCTAGTTAGGTTTTAGCTTCAACTTGGGGGGCTTTTTTGAGGGTTTCATGTGCCTTGTCCTTGCTGAAACACACTAGTGGAAATCCTTTCTCCTTGCCTTGAGATTTGCCTATCACAACACTCAACCCACTAAATAGGCCCTAGGTCTTGTGCTTCATTTTATAGGTCTCTATAAAGAAAGTGAATTGCCTCCTATTGGATCCTTGAGCCTAAATTGTGTCTTTCTTGTAGAAGGCCTCCTTAAGTCACCTTGTACCCTAACCCTAGAATATCCATTAGGTGACCATACACACACTGAGACTCCTCCCATCAGTGAAAATCCATAAAGAGTAGGGGGTTTGGCTGTGATGACAGTGGGCCACTACCCCATTGTTGTCTCTAGGTCTAGTAATAGCCTTGTAGGGTGCCCCTCTTCAAGGGCTGCTAGATTTTGCGGCAACATTGACCAATGTGTTCAACCCATTTGACTAGGATAGTAAGCATTCCTTGAAAGTCAACAATGTCAAGCTAAGAAAGTGGACAGTCCTCTATCTGGCCAAAAATAATGAGCAAAGCGTCCAACAAGACATGGGAAACATCCCCTAGTGTAGCACTCCATCTCCTAATAAAATTACACTGAATCAAAATCTGAATTTGACTCCAACCTCAGACCCCAAAAAGAGCAAGTGTCAAAAAATAACCAGTCCTTGAAAATTAAACAGTTAATAACGTTTTAATCAATTGCTTGCATGATTAAACTCTTCAACTTTTTATTACCCTCTTTTGAAATGTTCTTCGTTATAAAAATCTTTTAACATCAAATAGTATGCAATTTTAGTTGGCCTCGGATAAAATAAGGAAACATATGTCGAAATAAATGTAAACGACACTACTGATTATACAAGTTGATGATTGCAGGTTGCTGAGTTAATTGAGCAACAACTTATTTTGCTTGGGTGTGTAGCAATTGAAGATAAGTTACAAGATGGTGTGGCAATGTGCATTCATTCTTTGCTAGAGGCCGGTATCAAAATTTGGGTTTTGACTGGGGACAAGTTAGAAACTGCAATCAATGTTGGATACGGTATGCACTAATGTTTCAACTTGCAATGTTCTTAGAATTCATGATATTATGAATGCCATTGAAATAAAACTTGAAAATATTTAAAAGATTAGTAGGGTTTTTCTGAGATAGGTTAAGCTATCAGATGCAAGATAAAAACTACAACGAAAAAGGAAGGTTTGCTAACTAGTATAATATTTTTAGTTTGAGGAAGTAGAATATCTAGTTTGTCATATATTTTCTTAACTAGTCTAATGCTTTTAGTTTCAGCAAAATAAAAACCACAATGAAAAAGGAAGGTTCGCTAACTAGTATAATGCTTTTAGTTTGAGGAAGCGGAATATCTAGTTTGTCATATATTTTCTTAACTAGTCTAATTCTTTTAGTTTGAACAAGTAAATTATCTAGTTTGTCATATGTTTTCTTAAAGTTCTTTTCAGTAAAGCTATTTGTAAATTCTTATGCTACTAGCTAAAAAGCCTCTAGGTGATGGCAATCATCATAAATGAGTAGAGGTTCTTATACCTAAAGTTTCCTAGAGCATAGAAATTTGGAATCAGATGCTTTCAGAAAGGACCCTTCCTAAAATTTAGGAAACAGAGATAATTATCTATCAATCTATATACAGTTGCACACACAACTGGTTGCATAATGCTTTAATTGTTATTGGCAATAGATTCATTCTTATACTTGTGGAGAAGAGAGGCACGAGTCATTTGAGGTTCCACACAGAGAATGTGCATGGAAATGACCAAAGAATTCAACTAGAATAAGGTGGTATCTCAAAGGACCAACAGACAATCACAACATCGATAGAACGTGGAGAAAACTTCATTATGTGCAGAGGAATAAGAGGAATGATTGCGGAATAAATGTAGCAACAAACTCTAGAAGACAATAGGTGGTTGAGGAAGAATATCTTTAGGACCAAGTGCAAGTCTAGAAGTAATGTTCCAAATCCATTATTAATTTTGGTAGAAAAGAAACTATGGCTGCAATATAAATGGCAGAAAATTTGAACTTAACATGACAGAAGCACACATAACCATATAGACTAGACTAGTTCCAGTGTGCACATGAAGTGATGGTCAAATCAGTGCAAGGTATCCTTTAATATTGAAGCAAATAATGATGAGATAAGTGTGATGTTATTCCCATGGATTTATCATTTTCTATGGGAAAACTGTGGCAGTATGACAAATGCGTGGTAAATGATGGAAGGAAGAACACCTTGTTAGAACGAATGGTTAAATTTAGAATTTAGATGTATTAGGACATTAACTTAGATGAAAAAGTTTTTACTAATAAAATGATGCAAGTCTTTGGGATTAGTGTTCTTCTTCTCCTGTGCAATCAGATGTTGTATGGACGAAAGTATGAGTCCATTCCTGCCCATTATTACATGTATTTCTCTCCATGCTTGACTGTAAAAACAACATGGCATCAAAGCGAGTTAAGAAGAAACTGAGGAAGTGAGTGAAACATTCAAGTGATTGCTATGATCGGAGAGGACATAGAGGGACTACAATTACACACAAACGGACAAAAGATAAAGAGGGCAAGTCAAGTCTTGTCCATCAACAATCGCTGCAGAGGACTAATAAAAGTAAGCCTGTAATGAATTAGATAATACATAAGACTTTGAACAGAAGGGGGTTATAGGGTCAATGCCATAGATCGTGGAAGAGCTGTCAAACAGGTGTGTCCGTGTCTATCCGCGTAGGGTAGCATGACCAATAAGTATGGGTTTTTTATGAACCCACTGTGTGAGTCGCCATGTGAAGAAACTTGTGAGAGATCTGTAACCACCGCTCGCGTTGTTAGTCTTACGACAAAACCGTCAAACAGAAGGTATAGGCACCGTCAGAGAAAGGGTGTACGTGAAAGTTAAAGCCACTGTGGAAGAGAGATAAGGGTGTCTGCAAGTAGTTAGCACAATCGATCCGTCACGTCACCGAGTAAAAGAAAGGCGTCAAGCCACTGAACAGAAAGGCCGACGTATCATAGAAAAGGGAGCTCGCACTGTCTCAGCTATCATGGATTTGGAGATATTATTGGAGATCAAAAAGGGAGTTGCCCCCAATCTTCATTGAAGAAGGTCGCGGTCAGAAAATAGGAGTGGCGATAGAATGAAACCGTTGTGCAGATACCAAGCCGTCTGAAATATACCGACAAAGATGTAACTCGCCTGGAGATCGTGCTATGTACATCCGCCCGCAGATATATTTTGAAAGTGAATGCTTCGGTAAATCTAAAGCCGCTAGAAGAGTCTGTACCTGTAGAATTAAAAGAATTAAAACAAAGTATGTTTTATAATTGCCCCGAAGAGTTATTACTATGTAGAAGAAATACACTTTCTTTTAAGGTACCTATTTGTAATTTCCGAAAATTAAAAAATGGCTTTTAAACAGTAATTTTGGGTTTAAGATTTCTCATAAACAAAGGAGTGGATTTATAGTAGCGGTTTGCTTGTCGCTTATTCAGAATATTTTTGGAGTCCTTAACCCTTGAAAATGGTCAGTATTTTAAACCATGGAAATAGAACATGCTCGCATGTTTGAATGCAATGTTTGGATGGACTTGTATTGGGAAAAAAGGTGCGGAGTAACAGCTATGCAGATGCCCAAGCAAAATATGATGCAAAGAATCAAGAGGCTCTGATGCTATTTAGGTTTTTAGTAACAAATGAAATGATATTTTAAGGTCCACGATACTAAAAATAGTCTATGAGACCATTAATTCCCTGTTTTTCGCTCTTTGCAATTCAGTGCTTTTCCGATTCAATTTGATGATGAGCTGACCCAACCTTCCAACAGAGTCCTCGCTAAAAAGACAATGCCAAGAAACCGATGCTAACATGTTCTCATAACTTTCTCTGATGTCTTTGAATGCATCACACTCCAAAATGAAATGTTTTTCCGATTCCATAGCCCCAAACGTGGAAAATGTACACACGCTTTCTTCCCAAGCTTCTTTAGGCCTTTTCCACCGTCCTATTTCACACCGAAGTTGATGTGAGTTGGTCCTTAATTGAGCAATAAGAACCTTTGCCCTCGACAAAATGCTAGCTCCAATGAACTCTTTTTGTTGTAAATCACACGTAGGGTTGAATTCCTCAATGTAATATTTCTTCTTTCTACCCAACTCTTTTCCCCATACCTTTTTACAAAACTTCTCCATAACAAAATCCTTTAGCTCCTTGCTATCTGTGGGATAGGCATTGAGGTAGATATTCCATTTTTGCATCCATGTGGAGTTTTGTTTCATCGATGTTTTCTTTCTTTCACTGATGCCTTCATTGAAGATAACATTAGGCCATCTACCTACTTTCATTTGTTCAATTCTTTTTAGGTATCTTATGAGCCACACCATAGCAATTGCTCCAATGGAAGTTGCTCCTGTTTCACTCAACATTATCTCATAAGGTATCGAACTTTTTATTTTGAACTTGCTCATGATCAAGCGTTTTTGGATTTTCTCAATTTGTTTCCATTTTGAGACAGGAGCGCTACTAGCCCACAATTCACACCCATATAGCATCACTGGACAAACGAGGAGTCCAAAAAGCACTTTAATCTTTTTCCAATCCCATAACTCTGCCTCTCTACATTTGTTTTGAAGAGCATATAATGCTTTCCATCCTCTTAAAATTCTCTTCTTTCTGCAGTCCTCCCAATTGAGTTTGTTGTTGAAATCAATCCCAAGGTACTTGTACTCCTTTACTTCTTCAAGAATGTTGTCTTCAAAGAAGAAAGTATGTTGGCTCTACTTCCTTTGATTAGAAAAAATCATTATTTTGGTCTTACTAGTATTGACTTGTGTCCCCACTGCTCTACAAAAATGCTCAAGGGCGTATAGGTGCATTTGCAATCCATGGGCCGATTTAGAAATCAATACAATATCATCAGCATATAAAAGAAGCTTTATCACAAACTCCCCCAATCAAACACCATCTCCACCTTGCAAATTTAGCCACTTTTCCAATTTATCAATATATAGACCAAAAAGAGTGGGGGATAGAGGGCAACCTTGCTTGACTCCAATGTCACTTCTAAAGCTTTCTGAAATACCTACTGAGGTTCTAATTTTGACTTTCACTTCTTCATAAAGTCTATGGACAACGACTCTATAATGCACAGGAATTTCAAGTTCTTCCATTCTACGCCATAGCTTATCCTTAGGGACTGTGTCAAATGCTTTTTTGAAGTCAACAAAGCAGCAAAATACTTCTTCTTTGTCCTCCCAAACCTTTTCAACAATGTGTCTCAATGTGATGCCATGATCCACTGTAGAATGTTTTGGCCTAAAACCCGTTTGTCCTCTTGCCCTCTTTTCTTTTACCTCTGCCCACTTGCTAATTTTGTCTTCTATCATGCTGCCGAAAAACTGTGTTGTCACACAGATTGTCACGACAACTCTCAGACCAGGGGCTGTCACCCTAATCCCCGATCTCTCTATTTAAGCCTGTCTCCCACTGCTAAGGGGGGTAGACCCTATGGGACAATGGATGACCAACTGTGGACCAGTCAAGTTGGGAGACACGAGGGAAAACAAACACTTATTTGATTTTAGTAAGTTAATAGACCAATGCCTTATGGAGTTAATGATTAAATAATTGTTTATCAAATGCTGCAAAAATATGAACTTTATAATTCCACCATTAACAATCATTTATCAAATAACCTAAGCAATGCAAGATATTCGGTAATTTCACAATGCTTTATCGACGATTCAACGATTAAATTTCAAGAAAAATTAAATGCTTTAAATGATCATAAAATTTAAATGTCTTCCAGTTACCACTTTCATATAGCTAACTTCAAAAAATGAACATTAAGTGCGTTTAAATATAGAGAAATAGAACATAGAGACACCCAAAATGAAATTTTCAATTTTTTGTTAGGCCTTATGATTTAAATTTTTTTTTCAACCCCGAAATCTTTCTTTATTGCACAAAAATGACTACAAGAGAGCTTTTTTTAGCACCAGACTCTCAAATCTAATCTGATCTCAAATGACCCCTAGCACCCTATTTAAAGGAAAAATATCCAACGGCTAGTTCAAGTGATCCATGTCAAAATGATCTCGACCATCGATGAGGATCAAGATAGCTTTTAATCTCATCCATAGAATTTTTAAATGCATTTTAATATATTAAAAATTGAAATTCTACATTTATTTACTCAAAATTTTGACTTATTATTATTTTATTATTTTTTATTTTTATTTTTAATTTTTATTATTTTTAAAATTTTTAAATTTTATTTATATTTTTGTATTTAATTTATTTTTAATTTTTTATATTTTTTAATTTTTTTAATAATTTAGATCTTTTATTTTATTTTTTTCCAATTTTAAATTTTTTTTTTTTAAATGGATTCTCGAACTTAGCCTTTGGAAAAATCACCTAGAACCTAGGACTTAGGACCTATGAGGGGATTAAAACATTTCCTAACCCTCAACACACTTTACATCATGACTTTTACAATTTTACATCCGAAGGGGGAAAACCCATTTGACATAAACCCTCATAGATCACCGAGTTCTGCGACCAACTATAATCTAGCAGATCAACGCACTAGGATTCCCCTAAGATTTTAATGACAAAATTCATTCCGGCTTTGGGGTTAGGCTAAAGGAAAACTCTGCCGATCATGGATCGGTGAGACAAAAAACCTTCCGGAACGTAGATTATCACTAGAAAATCAGGTCCACCTAGGCAATTTTCATACATGACTCAGCTCTGCTAAGATTATTTACAATTCACACATGCAGACTGGGTTTACAACATAATATGATAAGGTCGACGATGACTGTCGAATGGCACGGACACATCAATCAAGCGCTATCCCTTTTGCGAAGAAAAGGGGGTGTACTGCTAAGGATAGTTGACACGTAGTGGTCAACATCTGGCTCCACTTCGGGGACACGTTGTTGCACTGTAGGAATGTGAGAATCCAGAATCTGCATCCATGCAACACACAACAAAATATAAGTAGTGTACGTCCAAAAAATCATCATATAACATTAAGCACATGAAAGATATAAGCTCTTCATTTATTAACTATCTAGAAAAGCAAATCTAATCCTAAAACAGAAATGAAAATGCTGAAAAAACAAGGAGTAAGGTTAGAAATACAGAGGATGCCCCATGGCATCAGATGTGTGTTCAATATAGTGTATACTGAGCATTTGCCTGCTTTCAGGCAAATCTGTCGGTTGCTTGTCGGATGTGCCATGTCCAATTCTGCATATGGTAGGAATTTTTCCTATCCGAAAATCAAGCTGCTCGCGGCCATCTGATGCATCAAATCTTCTTCTCGTTCTCTTTTTCTTGCGCTTTTTCTTCTTGGCAGGCTGTATCACTGATGACATGGAACTTTTTGCTTCAAAACACTCAGATGAAGTATGCAAGATATGCGTGACATGTATTTCTTCATTCTACATCTGCCCTGCCAAGGATGATGGACCAATCTCACAGGTGCCATGAGTTATAACTTGATCTTCAGTGACTGGTGGATTAACCGTGTGAGCATCAATCTGATTATTAATTTCCCTTTTATCCAGGTCACCTTCAATTATCCACTTTTCAGTGGAACAAAGGACCTCATAAAATGATGGAGCTTGCTGTAACAGATAAGGAGGCTCCTGATCTATTGACGTTCCCTGGTTTCTTTCATCTTTCGATTGCTGTTGAAATTTCTAAAACTGTATTTTAATGGCATCCATCTAACTAGAGTGCTCAACCTTTATAGCACTAATTTCCCTGGCATGGTCTTCCTCCATGGTCAGTAACTTATTCTGAAGGCATATCTGACTAGCTTCCATATCTTTTATTACTTTACCGTCCTTTTCCTTTATGGTCATCAAGCAATGTTGCATAGAGTTTATCTCTTTCTTATGATTTGTTTGCATGGTCATCATATTTTCCTCTCAGCCTAATAACTTGCTTTGATAAAACTAATTTCTGTGTCATGATTAGTTTTCATGGCCTCAATTTCCTTAGCATGTTGATTTTGCATGTTAGTTATGTAATCAAAGTGTTTAATTTTCATGATCTCCATCTCCTTATTACGTTTTTCTAGGTGGGTGCATAAAGTTCTCACGTCATTGGCGTAATTAGTTTGATTGATCTCCATATTTTTTACCAGCCGCATTAGTTCTTGTATAATTTGCTTTTGATCTTCCTTTTCATTGTCAACACTGTTTTTACAATCTGTCCCTGCATTTCCACTATCATGGATTTGATTTGCAATGGTACAAGTGGATGGCATATTCTGATATGAAGAATTGTCTTGAAATATTTCATCGACAACTGGACCTTTTACAAGATTACTTTCATTCTATTGCACAATTTTAGGGGCACAAGGCGAGCTATCTAGATCACCATATCTATCTTTAAAAGCATCGACAATGTCCTGTAAAGAAGTGAAAGAATCTTCAGGACAATTATTAAACCAGTTCAAAGCATCACCCTTTAAAGAACGGACAAATAGACGCATTTTGACATCTTCATGATTATATTGAGGAAGTCTACAATATATGATCATTACATAAGTAAACCTGTTTAAATGCTTTCTAATAACGACTGAATCACCATCTGAGAACAAAAATAATTTAGAAATGGCCTCTTCCGGAAAATCATGGAGATTATCAGTAAAATGACATGGTTTAAACGAATAATCCATGATGAATAACGAGGGACAAAATGGATGATAGAACGAGATTTTTGCTCAAGAAAATCAATAGATGAAAGAAGTGGAGTCGCCAATTGAACAATGAATCTAATTCTAGGATCCAAAAAGCAACAAACACGCAGATATGAGGGAGGCTTTTTGTCTGGGAAAAATACAAGAAATAAAATGGAGTCACCACCCAAAAAAGAAACGAACTGAAGAGAAGTTGCTGATATGACGAAAGATAAGGTGATGAAAAGATCCAAATGATGCCAAAAAATGTTGAATCTGTCTGCTCAAATGAGAGATGAGAAAGATGAAAGAATGATGAGAAATGAGAATATGAATGTCGTTGAAACGCCGAGACTAAAATGTTCCCAGCAACGGCGCCAAAAAAATGTTGGCGTTGAGATTGTCACGACAACGCTCAGACCGGGGGCTATCACCCTGATCCCCGATCTCTCTGTTTAAGCCTGTCTCTCGCGGCCAAGGGGGCTAGACCCTATGGGACAATAGATGACCAACTTTGGACTAGTCAGGTTGGGAGACACGAGGGAAAACAAGCACTTATTTGATTTTAGTAAGTTAATAGACCAATGCTTTATGGAGTTAATGATGAAATAATTATTTATCAAACGCTGCAGAAATATGAACTTTGTAATTCCACCATTAACAATCATTTATCAAATAACCTAAGCAATGCAAGATATTCGGTAATTTCACAATGCTTTAACGATGATCCAGCAATTAAATTTCAAGAAAAATTAAATGCTTTAAATGATCATAAAATTTAAATGTTGCCCAGTTACCACTTTCATATAGCTAACTTCAAAAAATGAACATTAAGTGTGTTTAACTATAAAGAAATAGAACATAGAAACACCCAAAATGAAATTTTCAATTTTTTGTTAAGCCTTTTAATATATA